>JANBOJ010000050.1:0-72387 GCA_027574685.1 Coemansia erecta | reverse complement strand
GCCAGAACCGAGCTATTTTCTCCATAGCCCACTCAAAAACTCGGGAATTCTTGGCTATACCAACACGACTCGGGCATGACCCTGTTTTTTTAATAATGATTTCTCGACCCCCGTCAACTACTATTCTTAGATGATTGGGGCCGAGAGGCCCTTCGGCTCTGCGAACAATCCTAAACGGCAGAATATCATCCAATGTCAGCGCATTGCCACTGCATGCTTTTAATCCAGCCCAGTACACTCCTGCCATGGCAACGTATCTAAACTGATTGAGGAGAACGCAGTCAATATCATCGCGGTCAGGAAGGTGCTTCATCGAAGCATAAGGCGTTAAACGTAACATGGCGTTGAAAAGCAGAGAGTAATACTCGTTGTCCTGCTGAAAATCTTCAATACTATTGCTAATCCATGAGCACTCGCGCGGTTGAGTAGAATGTCCCTTTTGTGCCAAAACTGGCAGTACGGGATCGTTGCTCTTAATATTTCTAAACTTGTCAAGTAAGCACTCAAATAGATCCTCCATGTAAGGGGGCGCAGATGGTTGAGGAGAGGACTCACGACTGGTGTTGGAGCTAAGACAGGGGCTGAATTTTATATCAGACGAGTCTGAATCGTCTGGCAGACAGTGCATGTACTCAAAATCCACATCAAGCACGTTATCCTCATAAACCGTATAAAGAATCTCGACTTCAAGCGAATTATCCTCATAATCTTCATACGGAGGCTCAATAGCTTTCAGAAACATGGGCTAATTGCACCGTGGATGCTGTCAGTTCGGTTATTATTACTTTTGTTATTGCTTATAGCAGTCGCAAAATGTTTTAGCTCCGCGAAGGTTGGAATAAAATAGTAGCTATTGAAAGCTGAAAAAAAAATCAAATGCTAATATATCAAAAAGGCTAAAGTCAAACTATTGATGTGGAATTTGTCTATTAAAAGCGGTGTTGCTTTTTTGTTGTTATTGGGAATCCAAACGAGGTCTTAGTGGGCTTCCAGCCTACGTTCATAGACACGCTTTGGAGATTGTTTATGCAGACAAATAATCTCGGAAATATTGTTGGTTTTTAATTGTACCATATAAACCACCTTTTATTATCTAGCGTATAAAGCAAAAAAATACAAGTAATCTGGAATTCACACTCAGAGGAGGCGCACAATCCAGCTATCCTTTGAAACGTTCTTTGACATTAATCGATTTAACTTGCATATTCCAACTTGCGTTTAAGCAGGCCGGTCCATTAGGTTTTTAAGAATTTCTACATTAACAACATGGTTTTCTGCGTATAAAACATATTTTCAGCACCCGGCTTGAATTAAATAACTTTTTGCAACCCAAGTTTGTGTAGGTATACGTCAAATAGTACTTCTCGATTTCTTATATTTTGTACTTGCTTTTTTCGGCATTGTCTTTTCCAATCTAGTTCTGTCCTCGGGCTTGTTCTTTGTTTCAAAAATGCTTTGTCTATAAACCATTGATTTAGCGGTAGCCATGATTTGCTCAATAGCTTGTCTGCATAGTACGGCATCACGGGCATTGTCGCGGTAGGAATAATGGTAGTAAAGTAGTTTGAGGTCAAGTATAACTCCCGGTAGTGCCAGTGGCTTGATATTGTTGGTATTTGCATAGTGTTAATACAGTTGAGGTAATCCGAGATTCACCCATTTTTCTGTATCCACGTAAAAACCGATGTAGGCTATGGAAAATTGGAAAAAAAGATACGCAATTTTTTACTAGCTTATTTTGGCGCGACATTACCAGTGTATTTATAAAATGTGTTTTGCAGGACTGTTGAAAACACCGCAGTGGTTATCTACATGTTGCCGGTTTCTTGGAATTGTGCGCCATTGTATACGCCACAGCTGTTTCTTTCACCCTTGTGCGTTCTGATCATTATTGTTTTCAGGGATTCTGGCGAGTTACTGAGCACGTTGTCTGGTTTGGATAAAAACCTAAAATATCTGAATAGCACACGCACATGCAGCTCAGGATTATTATTATTGGATATATATATGCTACAGCCACCAATAAAGCCAGCCGCAGCGGCATCTATAGCCTACTCAACAAACAGTTTATAACAGACACGAAATATACTCGTAACTATGGGGTCATCCCCTAGAATGGCCTACGGCGCCTTGTCATTGATGTTTTTAGGCTGTCTAACCTGAGAAAATTCTTCTCAGGTAAGCCATGCTTGTCAGAATCTTTTCCGTCTCCAAAAGCTGTGTATAACAGATACTTAGGTCAGTGCACATTAGAAATATCTGCAACAGCAACAACAATGTCTGTCAGCAGCATTAAATCTATTCTTTCAGCCAATGACAAAATGCCTTGCAAAATATACAGCCAGAGTTGCACCTGCTTGACAACTAGCGTTTCCTTTGGTTTTGAATTCCACATACGCTTGTCTGTTGACTAGCCTACATTGTGTAGCGGTAGCACCATCATATGTGAAAACTCGTACAGCATTGGAATGTCTTTTTGCAAAACCCACTTGGCTCTGACCAACTTGCGTATGCTCTCTCATGTCTGTAGCTACAGGCATATTCTTAACTATTTAAATTAAATTACATTTGGTATATTAAAACACTTACTGATTATTGCGAATATAAAACAGCTTCATCAGGGAATATAGATGCACAACTCCAATAACTATTGAAATCAAGAATCTTACGTGACAGAATAGCCCAACGGTCATGTACCCTTATGTTGCTTATCGAGTTAGGGTTATAATGTTTAAAAAAAAATTTATTCTCAAAGAAACCAACGACTAGAGTAGCCGGCCGTTGGTTTCCTTTTAAACGGAAAATACCTAGCTATTTTTTTAGAGTAATTGCCGAGAACATTTGCTGTATCATTTCCATGCCAGCGGGTGTTTCTGCTGGTGGTATGGAACACCAGCAGATCCGCGCTGCGTAACATATACCCGGTTGCTTCTCTCGTTGAACATAATACAAACTAAAACTATATATAAGGTGCTGATATTTATTTAGTAAAAAAGAGATGCCAGTTAAAAAGAATGCTGAGAATCGTAGACACGGAAATATTGGAAATAGTGGTCGATAAATTCGCCAACATCGGGATATGCAGCAATAACTCTGGAAAAGTAATTGCAGTTTATAATATAATCGGCATAGAGGGCCATGTCCTTGCTGTTAAACCTGTCTATTTGTGTAGTATGTAGGCGCTTATTGAACGATTGGCCAGCATTGTAAAATCTATGCCAGTTGTTGTACATGATGTCGATATTATAATGCAGTTCGTTTTGGGGAATGTCAACTAGCATAAAGTCGGTGGAGCTAAACATGGAAAGCATAGTCATCACCACATAGTTGCGAGCACAAAGTATGTGGATTCTAATCAAGACGTCATTCCATTCCTTATTGGTACCATTCGGAGTCCAGTAAGTAATCATATGCTTCCGAATCCAAACATAAACCGTTTTATGCATTTCCAAATCAACAAGAGATGGGCATGAGCCTGACTTTATAAGGGAGATTAGCCTAGTTCCGCCTATCCTAATCGACATACTGTTTGAATTAAGCAATCCAATTGCTTCGGGAACGATTCTGAATGGGAGAATATCTGCTAAATTTAGTTTATTGCCACTGGATGCCTTCAATCCAGCCCAATAGATACCTGCCGTAACGATATATCTAAATTGATTGATAAAACGGCACTCATCAACGTGGTTAGGTATGCTTTTAATCACGCCATATGGTGACAGCGGCAGCATATTATTTATGAATTCGTAGTGATACTGCGGTATCTTCAGAAGGCAGCTCATATATTTGCTCATAAAAGACTCTTGACGCACCTCAGCGGCATCATCAATTCGCACCGCCCCTTGTAGGAAAGGATCATCCTCTTTAATGCCACTTAATCTAAAAACCAAGCAATTAATACGTTTGATCACGGATTGATTCAAATCCACGTCAGAGTACGACATACAGATAGGTATAGCAACAGGATCTATAGCACAGGCATTGATATTTTGAATTGTCTCTAGTACATCCGTCTCAAAAGACACCTTCAAGAGTTTTGTGTCAGTCTGGTCAACCCCTATGTTATTGATGCGCTTGTAGCTAGATAGGTGGACGATTGTCTCAAGGATATCGGAACCAATGGTCTCATACTGCAGGCCCAGCTTAAGAAGTCCGAGCAGTCTGTCATAATCTGCTTCAAAAGCTGGGTGAAAAGTAAAGTCATGCTGCTGTGGTGGCGGTATTTGGCTAGCCATCCTTGGTATAAGCACAGAGAGAGAAGGGGGGATATAATGGCAGAAAACAAATAGTGAGAAAAATAAAAAAAAACAAAAACAAAGAGAAGCAAGTGGGGTGCAGATACTTGTTATGTAATACCACATGGCAAAAGACCCGCAACAAAGGTCTGGTGGCAAAATTTTTGAGCTTTAATTGTGACGTTGCAAGATCAAGCATCCGGTTTTTGTGTTTGAAGACTCACCCACATTGTTGCAGGTGGTCTAATAATTAAATTGAATTTCGATTTGTCAACAAGTCCTTAAAAGGTAAAGTGGCTTTTTACGTGGAGCCACCCAGACAACATTTACATTTTCGCAGTTATGATTTGAAGTGATATCTTTTGTATTGCATCCGGAAAACCAATATATATATTGATTTTCGTATCTATTACAGAGTGTATCAAAACCTCGCAGCGTGGATATTGCATCTGCCTTCAGGTAAAGTACATGCTGCCAGCCAGGTTTGCGTGAACCGGCACTAGATGATACTCACTAGTCTCTTGTGCCTTGTATTTCTTCTTTTTGCTCTTTTTCTTCTTGTCACTTTCAACCACGCCGTCATGCTCACGCGATTTCTCGGCATCATTCTTGTCCCTAAACTCTTGATTCAGCTGTAGCCGACCCTTGCTCGACAGCCTATGCGCATAGTACAGTGGTGCAGGCATTGCTGCAGTACGCATGATAATCGGGTAGAGGTAGCTGAGGTCAAATGTGATCTGGCGCAGCACCTGTGGTTCAAACTTGTTGTCGTCGTGCATCACCAGGTAGTATGTCGACCGCGTGACGCCGTATATCGACCGATGCGAAGCCATGTAGAAGCTGAATATCGACGGGCTGGTAACGGCCGCCTGCAACGTAGTCCCAGCGACGCAGTTATCCCCCACTTTCCCGTCGCTCCCTGCCTCTATAAACCTCGTATTGTGCCTCTTGCGTGCAAGAACAAGAGTGATCTTTGGCCGATATCCCTTTTCAATCAGCCCGCACCCACGATACAGTGCGTCTAGCTCAATGCGCATCACCGACTCCATCTGCGAATCATTAACACCGTCGCGGTAGTACAGAATGCGCTCAGGCTTCTTTCCCGTCGACGCATAGAATGCGCGCAAGCTCTGGCGGATCACGACATCCATATTCTCAATGTACTCGAGCCTATGCGGGTGTTGCATCACCGTACCCTGGTAGCGCGTGGCCTCCGAGTCTGTCGACGACACCACGGCGGCCACCGACATGTTGCCGGCTACGGTGGTGTGACTGACGTCTGCCGAGATCACCATGGTGACCGCAGATCTCAGCCTCTCGGAACCGCGTTTATCTGCCAGCGCCACTGTCGTTCCGCCCAGCTTTGTGTTGATCTTGAGCACAACCATTGCGTCTAGCATTGCCGGCCGGCCACCACGCGTGTTGTTCGCGCGAATGCACTGTGTATGTACACCGAGCTGCGTCAGCGCCACGCGCTTGATCTCGTTGTACGCTGAGCGGTTTGACTTCGATGGCAGCACGCATAGAAGCAGCTGAGCGGGCGTCCCGGCCTGCGTTGCTGCCTTCTGCCCAGCCACCTCGAGTGTCTTGGCAGTCGAGTGCCTCGTTTCGCCATAGTGGATTACCGGCTGGGTGTTGCCGACCTCAAGCCCCATCTGCTGCGCACGATCGACCAGCTGTCCGAGGAACGCGCGTATCTGCGGTTCGGGTGCGTCGACCTTGGATGTAAACATGACGACTGCCCATGATACAAGCTGCCGGGGCGCCTGCAGTCTGCTTGCTGACAGATCCCAGTTGTCGCGGTGCTCGATCGCAACCTTGGTCTTGCCGGTGCTCAGCGAAGGCGGTGGGAGGATTTCGGCACGCAGGGTTTCAAGCTTGGGTCCAATCGATATACCGAGCTTGGTCAGCTCTGCCGGTTTGGCCGAGACCAGCGCGGTAAGCGCATGCTGCAAAAGCTTCATTCGTGCTGCTGGCTCGAGCAGCGTCTTCTGCTTGATATGCTCCTCGGCCCTGCCGCTTAGCTTGGTGATTCCTTGGTGCTGTGTGATCTGGCAGTGTTCCAGGGGAACCACAGTATCGTCTTCTAGGATAGCGCAGGGCGCCCAGCCACTAGCGATTTCCAGCCCGTATGTCTCGCGGTAGTGCGACTCGAGCGAGCCATGCCCGTCGGGGCCTTTTGTGTCCTTGGAAGCGGTGCGTGTCAGACCCTTGACTCGGCGCATATCGGCCATTCCTGGCGCCGCAACTGCAATATTTACAAGCGACAGCTCGGTTTTCTTGGCCAGCTTGCTGCCGTCATCCTCGACACGCTTCGCGTTGCCGCCGCTGACCAGTGCCTGCGCAAGATGCAGCAGAGTCGGCTGGTTAGCAATAGGTGTGCCGGTGGCGCTCACGCACAGATAAGTAGCCTGTCGACCGGCCCGCATTGTGTAGCGGTAGCGCCACCATATGTCAAACCCGAACGGCGTCGGAATCTTTTTTTGCGGGTCCACCTGCCACCGATCAATAGGCGTAAACACCCGCGCAGCCAGCCGCACGACCGAGTCAAGAGCAAACATCATTCCCTGGACATACCCGCTGTTCGCCATCGGCGCATCTTTAGCACCCCTGCAGTACTTGTCCAGGATATCCATATCGTACGTGCGCTGGTGCCCGATGCGCATCTGGAACTCGCCGCCAAACCTGTCTGTTGTGTGCGATACCCTGAATGTCTTGGACGACCCGTCCCAGTGCTTGTGCAGGTTTTTGCGTCCGTATGCAAAGTACATTTCGTCGTAGACCAGGCTTGCGAGCTTTGGATCGGCTGCCAGCGCCTTGGCAAATACCGCCTGGCGGAGGTCGCTTTCGGCCACCTCCTTCTCCTGCGACGTGCTTGTTGGTGCCGCATCGAGGTTGCTTATCTCGATCCGGTAGACGTATATGTGCTTTGCCTGGATATCCACGCGGCTGTAGTTTGACAGCACCGTAGCTCCAGCTGCCCCGTCAGTCGTCTCTTCCGGCTGGGGCGGATACCTGGCTGTGCTGTCGCTTGAATTCATCGAAATAGGGGCTAAACAAATATAAGTGAAGGCACAGCGCGTTTGACGTTGCAGCTCTCAGCACACACATTTTTCAAATAACTGTGATCTGATCTGATCCTATTTGATCTAACTGACTTTCCATTGTAACTATAACACAGACTACAAGCGCAACTATCAGTAGGGCGGGTGGACAAACGGTCGCTTGCTGCACTCCTGCGCGTGTATCGAGTACCTCTCGTAGTTGGCAAATATCTGGTAGCACCAGAAGCACTTGCAGAGGTTCTCGTTTGTCAGCTCCTTTGGGAACCCGACATTGTGGTAGTTCGGCGGGATGTAGCAGATCATATTGGTCTTCTTTGGCAGGCTGGATTCGGGCGGCCACATGGCTTGAGCAGAGTATATTTAATAGCTTGGGAGGTGCAAATCGAGGTTTGGTTTAGAGTCAAGAGAGCTCGTGTGTGAACAAAAAAAGGCGCTTACCCCACCTCTTATGTCGACACCACGTTGGAACTGCTGGCTCTGTTGTTTGTCGTTGCAGCTGCATGTGCGAACGCTCTCTCTTGTTTTTAGCTACTCTTTGCGGCATGTATGTGACGCCGAAACAAGCCACCGACAATGTCAGTAAACAAGGGTGCATTGCATGCTCTTTTGCCGAATGTGTTCCTTTGCATCTAATTATTACTTTGTCGCCCACATCCACTCCCCCCATTGGCATATTCCCCCCACATAGGCAGAAAGGCAAAGGCGAATAGACATGCTGACATCCGGATCAACTCGTCGGCAGATTGAAATTAGATTTCACCGTTATCGCTGACAGTGCCGATACGAAAAAAGACACCGTTGTTCCACTGAGAAGCCCACCGGCGCATCTTCTTGGGACTCGGCGAAAGACAGGCGCCAAACGAGTGGGCAGTGGTTGGCTGGGGGTATAAGGTTGTGAGAAAGAAGGCGTCTGCGGGATTATGTGAGAGAAAGGCAATTCCTAATCCAGATGCCAAGTGGGATTCTCAACACTCCTGCTTTTCCCAATGGTGGCTCGTTTGGGAAACAGCTCACCATAGCGCCCGATTGGTCACTGCAGACTGCGGTCTAGCTTTGCAATAGAATATGATATTTGCTCAAGAGTTCCGTGCCCTGTGATTCGGTCAAGCTTTTCTACTATATTGCAGAACTGCCGATCGTATAAGCCCTATTGGATGCAGGCTCTGTCGTGCTGGGGATGGGCACTATGAGCTATCAATGCGATTTTCCATATTAAAATCTTGAATCTCTCAGTATGAAGCCCATTTTTCTTATACTATAAAGACGGCTGCTGTTGGGATGAGAATTTTTTTTACAAGTCCATTTTTGTTACAGTTTTCCTCTGCTGTAAAAAAAAACTTTGCCGCTAACAGTGTCAGCGGAAGGGAGGAGAAACATAAATAGGCTTGCCTGCGGTCCTGCTTTCCCGCGAGCAGCAGAAATGTTCTTTTCAGTTCTCGTTACTCTCACAACTTTTTAACAGCCATTATACTCTTTACGTTTTTAACTCTCGGTTTGTTTCTGTTGACCAGAATACAACTTTTTAACGTTATACACAACCCCAAAAAGCCAAAAACAATTTAACGACCTCTCGCCTCGACTTTTTTCATCTCACTCACAATGAAGTTCGGTTCGACTCTTTTCCTTGCCTCGATCCTCGGCGCCTTTGCCGGTGTTCAGTCCGTTATCGCTGAGCCCAACCTTGTCGTTGTCACCGTCACCAAGACAGTGACTGCTCAGCCTGTCACCAGCTCCGTCCAGCCCATCGCCCACAACGCCGTTGTCACTGTTACTCGGACCGCCACTGCCGCCACTGTCGCTGCTGCCGCCCAGGCCACGACCACAAGCGTTCCCCAGCCTGTTGCGCACAACGCCGTTGTCACTGTTACCCAGTCTGCTGGCGCTGCTGCTGTTGTTGCTACTACGGCTGCCGCTACCTCGTCTGCGCCTGCTGCCACCACCTACACCACGACATCTTCGTCTGCTGCCCCTGCTGAGACCACTTCGTCGTCGTCGTCTTCAGATGACTGGAAGACCGATATGCTGAGCCGTCTGAACGCTGTGCGTGCTGCCGCTGGCAAGTCTGCTGTCTCTCTGGACTCCACTCTGAACTCGATTGCCCAGAGCCACTCGCAGTACCAGAGCTCGATCAACGAGATGACCCACTCTGACCCCTCGGGCACTCTTGGCACCCGTCTGAGCGCCCGCAGCGTGTCGTGGCAGGGTGCTGCCGAGAACATTGCCTGGAACCAGCAGAATGTTGCCAGCGTTATGGACGCCTGGACCAAGAGCTCGGGCCACTATGCCAACATGATCGGTGACTACAACCGTGTTGGCTTTGGCGTTTCGGACCTCTACTGGACCCAGGACTTTATCAAGGCCTAAATAAGGAGCGCGTTCTTTCTGTTTTCTAAGCGAGATACTTTTTTATCTGTAAAGGATAATGGAACTGTTATATTCTAAAGAAGAAACAAAACTTTAAAGAGAATGGTGGAGGGGGTACTTACAAAAGAGATGCGATGGTCTCTGAGCTGCCTTTTTATACAATGGGGTGTGTGTTGGTGCAAAAGATGCATTTGTTTCTACTTGATTTCCTAGCGCTTGCGGCTCTTTTCGCCAAAGCGAAGAAGCTGGCCGTGGATATCGAAGAGCGCCCTGGGGATACGCGCAGCGATGCGGTCGTCCATGAATGTGTACGGCTTTGTGATTACGGGGAAGAAGTACCCATAGCCCTTGGTCCCGTAGTAGCTCCGAATGACAGTGCCCAGCCACCACTTTGGATGCTGGTCGCCGCCCTGCTTGACAGCAATGATATCGCCCTTGCGGATAGACAGAATCCCGTCGTACTGCGACTCAAAATCAATAAAGGCCTCGAGGAACTGTGTGTCGACAGTCAGATTGTGGATGTTGCGGTTGCGAATCGGCTCAGTGCACGTGCGGTTGTAGTTGGAAACAAAAGCCAAAGACATTGTGTATTGTCAATTTTTGTCTGGTGTGTGTATGTTAAGCGATATCTATAATGTACAGTTGAAAAGTGTAGTAGTAGTAGTGGTACAGGCTTGTGACGATGCAAGAAATGGTAGTGATAAAATATATTTAGCTTATTTCCAGGAAGAGAAGGCCGCATTCCCAGGTAGTAGTGTATTTATACTTAACCTGCTGTCGAAACCGTCAACTTCATGTTGTCGGCCTACCATCCTAACAGAATTTTCCTTTATCTTCTTTCAGTAGTAGAATGTGACCATCTTGGCTGCCTTTGAACACCCGACGGCTCAAAGAAAGTAGCAAAAAAAAAAAGAAGTGCAACTTTTTGTATTTTAAAAAAGCGCTTGGATTTATTGTCGTTTTTGAAATAAACGAAGGATGGAAGGGAGAAAACCTTTTTTTTTTAAAAAAAAAAAACTTCTTTGGTTAAAAGTAGATCTGGAGAAACACGGGAGCACAAGGTTTCCTTTTTAAAAGCCGCTTGAAAGGATGAATGAGTGGTTCACGGGTGCCGCCTGCTGCTCGCTTTCTTTGTGCACCTCCCTTTTGGCTGATCAGATCTGTTTGGCAGCGATTTACGCTGGTCGCTTGGCGCACTGGTTACAAGCGTACCGACTGGATGAGTTGGAAAGCATTCGATGGTGTGTCATCTCACCTTTGCAAGCCCACACCCGGGCATCTAATTGTATAATCTGAGAATAAAATGTCTAGCAGATTGCTAGACTTTATTTGTTGCTATTCGCTATTACACGTGAGGGTTATCTACCCTTATTTTGTTCAATTGCGGCTCGGAATATGCACCTGGAATGTGTGCAAATGTTCATCCGAATAGCAGACATTTTTTCTGGCTCGACATTCGGATTTCTAGCATCCTGTTTAGAAGAGAAATCACGTAACAAAAGAAAACAACAGTTTGTAAATCAATGCTCTCTAACACAGTCGCATGGTCCAAAATTGGTAGATCCACATTGGAATCAAAGGCATCTCTCGCTTCCTGTCCTGCACGATTGGAAGGGTGCTGGCGGAGAGAAGAACAATCCTTTCAAAATAATGTTTTTATTCGCACCGGCCGGAAACGGCAAGAACCTTGCTGCATTAATTTCTATGCGACGAAGCTGGAATGCAAAGAAAAATGTGAACAGACATCATTTGGCATATTGCCGTTCGCGAGATCCGCAAGGTTTGGCTGTTTGATTTCACTGTTTTTACGATAGTTTGTTTTCCCACTCGCTCGAAATTGGTGATTTTTCCGCCAATGCTTACAAGAACTGTGTCGCTCAGATGTTTATTAGCTGCGAAATCCGGCAATTCTTCGGTTTATCCATGCTATTCTTTTCCTATCGTTGATGTTCTTCTCATAGCCTGCAATGTTATTGGCTCTACCAAATAAAAAAGATGGGAAAGGCTAAAAAAAACACATTGCACGTTTTTTTCTTGGCTTTAATAAAAAAAAAGGAATAACACTATATTGTGTCTTTGTTATAGCAAGCGTGTAAAGGTTTGCGGGTATAAGCGCTGCTTTCCTTTTAAATTAGGAATACTTTATTATTAATGTAATTAGAACACATTAAATTGTTCTTGTGCCAAGCTGCTACATAGGCGCTTGGCGTTTATTATATAAAGAGACATAGACGTATAAAAAGAAAGATAAATTGAATTAACATGCCCGGCGTTGGCATGACTGCACTTACGCTTGAAAACACAAATTTTCTTGGCAACAAAACGGCCAAGCCAAGTAAGCAGAGACATAAGCTTGGCATCCACAAGCGCTAAGGTATGTCCACCTTTTAATATAAATGTTGCACTGCAATCATCCGACGTCGCCTTTATAAAAGGACTTGCTCTGGACGCTTTTCTACAAAAAAAAGTTCAGGGTAAAAGATGCTAATAAAATAAAAAAAATGAGACATAAAAAATGTTGAAAGGTAGGAAGTGTGCTATTGTGGCATCCGTTTCTTTGGTTGAAGAACAAAGGATGCAAGTCGAATGCTTTTTCTGATGAAAAACTGCCCTTCACTCTTTCTCCACATCATCGCGTCCTCCGCCATATAAATAGTTGTCTTGGCCCTTTCCCCCTTCTTCTTTCTCTTGCTTTTTATTTTCATTACTATTCCCTGCATTTCTCATATATATCTATTGTCGCACACAGGTCTTTGCGAAACCATCCACAACATATACACACATTTTCTTCAATGCAGTCTATAATGCCATCCACAAGTAAATTTGAGTTCCACCCTCTCTACTACACTATCGTTGCTGAGCCCAGCAGCGAGGAGCTGTCTATCATTCGGGAGATAGTCACACGGAACGGAGATCTGCTCACCATGGCTACCTTGAAGACTTTGGTAAAGGCTGAGCTTCCCTTGTGTCTCGACGAGGACATCGAAATGGCCATTGATATTTGCTTGAAGGACTTGAAAAACAAATCCGCAGCTCACGTCCAGACAGCCCAGATGGCGGCACCCAAGCCTCTCATCAACCCAAATATCCCCATCACCAACGGTCTTTTGAAATCAGCGCTATCCATTGAGAAGGAGTCTATCAGCAAGTGGTCTGACGAAGAGACAAACAAGCTCTACATGTACCTGCAGAGCGTGGACGGAAGGAAAAACTGGACAGCATGTGCTCGGTACGTCGGCACAAAAACAAGCGCCCAGTGCAAGGCAAAGTACAATAACATGCGCGCGCAAGAGCTGCCGAGAAATGAATCGATGCTGGCAACAAGGCGAGCGATTGTCTAGACTATCCCACTCCTCATCCTTGTTTTCCTTCGGCTGGAAATTTAGCATTCACAAGGGTTTTCTTTGCCGCATGATACCTGTACAAAATTATTTAACGTCTTTTTCGAGAGATCTTTGTTTCCTTTCAAAATACACATTCTAATTACATCTTTTAATTAAAAAACCTACACAATGGGATTCGCTTTTTTAAACATAAAAGCGAAGTTCTATTTAATTCCTAAAAGACCTGAGCATTGTTTTATAAAAAAGAACGACTTGCCAGAAAGACATTTCAAAGGGCATGAGAACGCTCAAGCAACTCATGGAATGTTCCCGTACTTCTTTTGCAACAGCAGCAAATGACTATAATTAACACGATACATCACTGGAAATCCATGACTTCAAAATATGTCACCTCGTTGCGGTTGACAGCAGCAACGCACCGCCGCTTGTCAAACTGCACCTGCCACACGCTCGACAGGTTGGCCAGCAGGTCGCGGACAAACACGCCGGTGCGGACATCCCAGAGCTTCAGTGTGCTATCTGCACCGCTGACAATCTTCGTCCCGTCGTGCTGGAAGCACGTGATAGCGTTCGTGTGCTGGCGCAGCACATGTGTTTCGTGGCGGATCATGTCTGCCGTTGTGTCCGCCTGCTGCTGGTGCAGCTGGTCGTTCGCGCGCTGCTGGAGCTGCAGCTGCTGGAGGAGGTGCACCTGCTGCAGGTTGCCGGCGTTCTGGGCCAGCGCATGGTGCGGGTTAGCCACCGGCGACCCGTAGAGCATCGGCGGACCGCTGATGACATCGCCGGGGATGTTGCTGAAGGGCCGTTGGCGCTGCGGCCGCTGCGGAAGGTCCTTCATCGGGTGGTCCCAGATCCGCAGCGTGGTATCGGCGCCGGCTGACACAAGCGTGCCGTGCTTGAGCGCCAGGAGCCCGACGAGCGTCAGATGGCCGCGCAGGATACGCAGGCAGCTGCCGGTATCCCAGTTCCACACGCGGATGGTGCCGTCCATGCTGCCAGAGAATATCAGGTGCTGGCCCGGATCCAACACAATGGTGTAGACCTTGGACGTGTGTCCCTCGAGCTTGTGCACCTCCATTCCAGACTTTAGATCCCACACGCGGATCGAGCAGTCGTAGGACCCGCTGACGACCATGTTACCGTAGCCGGCCACCGCGCGGACCGAGTCACTGTGGCCCTCAAAGGTGCGCACAAAGTACGGGTTTGTCCGCGGGCCACTGCTGGAGCCAGATGTCGACTTGGGCCGCAATGGCGTGCTGGCCATCGACTGGGCAGAGCTGCCCGCCGACGTGGACTCGCCAGCCGCATCCTCATCGTCGACAATGACCATCATCTCGGCGTGAGTGTCGTCGGCTTCACTGCCCACAGCGGCGCTAGAGGCGGTCGCCGGCATAGCCTGGGGAGCAGGCGTCTGCTGCTGAGACGACCCGGCCCGCGCCGCCAGAGCGCCCGGACGCTGTGAATGGAACGGCTGGTCCTTCTTGGGGCTGGGCAGGCGCCAGACGCGCAGCGTCGTGTCTCTGGATCCCGTGATAATGAGCGGCTCGGACGGCTCGTAGCGCACAGGCATGCCCATGGCGCGCTCGCGGGACGTGCGCACGTCGGTGGGCAGCAGCACCTGCAGACAGCGCACGGTGCTCGAGTGGCCGGCAAACACGTGCGTGCACTTTCCGGACTCGAGGTCCCACACGCGTACCGAGCGATCGGTGCTTCCACTGATCACCGTGTTGCCAACGACTGACAGCGCCCATACGCCGCCCTCGTGGCCGACCAGCTGGCGAATGGTGTCGCCCGTGTTGATGTCAAACACGTAAATGTTCTTGGTGTCGAAGCCGGCAATGATGTACTTTTCGGTCAGCTGCACGCAGGTCACCACGTTGCCTCCGTCGCAGAGGAAGCTAAACTGCCGGCACTTGTTCGCCTGCCAGTTGCGGTCGAGGCGGTAGCTGCGCGCAAACTGCGCCTTGAACGGATTGCCCGGCCCGGAGTGCGATGGTGCAGGGTAGGGGTATGTAGGCATGTGTGCAGTGGACCGTGGCGCGAGCTGCGCCAGGTTCAGCTCAGCCGCGGTTGGCGGGTTGTGTGTGATCGGACGCGTGGGCTCGGGGCCCAGGCCAAAGTACGTGTGGCACAGCGGGTGCACGCGCGGCATCTCGGGCACGTAGTGGGCGTCGACCAGCTTGGCGCGCCAGACGGCGCGGTCGCCGTCGATGACCCGGCGCCAGGACTCCGACACACAAGTGGCCCTACAGAGCGTGCGGGTATCCATAAACTTGAGCACGTGATGGGCAGCCTCTGGCGGCAGGCCGCCAATGAAGTCCCTGTGCAGCACCGGAAGCATGGTCTGCGCGGCAAACTGCAACGCAGGGCGTGGTGTGCGGCGGAGCAGCTGGTACAGCAGATATGTCTGCATGTTGGACGGCAGGTTGTCGTAAGTGGCCAGAATGTCCGGCATGCTGTACAGGGCTGCCATGTCCTTGCCGATAAATTGCGTGCTGACTTCATGCGACCTGCGCGTCGTCGTGCGCGACATGCCGTCGGCGTCCTGCGTGTCGCTTGTGACCGCAAACGGATTGCGCGCGGCTGCCGAGCCGGCGACAAAGTCAACGACGCCGTCGTGGATGTCGAACGTGCCGCTCTGGCGCCCCGAGTTTGGCGGCGAGATCTCGTCGTGGTGGCGGCCATCCGAGAAGCGCAGCTGGCGCTGCGATGCCGGGCCAAAGTGCGCGTGATCGAGGATTTCGTCCGTGTCCATTGACTCGGGACGGGCACGTGGCGAGAGCAGCGGCGACGGCAGGGGCAGGACGCCGTCGTCAACAGGGTCGTCGGTCTGTGCATCGGGAGCCAGCGGTGAGCCAGCAGACGCAGTGGCTGCAGCCGCCACTGTTGCCGTCTCGGGGATAACGGTGGCAAGCGTGGCAACGGTGGCTGCATCGATATCGCCGAGCTGGTCAGCTGAGTCGCGATTGATGTGGCTATTGTGGTGATGGCGGTGCTGCTGCTGGTGGAGGTGGTGGTGGTGGAGCTGTGGCGGTGGCGACGGCGAACATGCGTTGCGGCCGTAGCTCCGGTCGCTGTGGCGGATATTAGCCGCCGACGACGTCGAGGGCGGCGGGCTGCTGCTTCTGCGGACGCCGCGCTCGCTTTCAAACGCGGCGGCAAAGCGGCGCGCGCTCGATGCAGCCGACTCGGCGGTTGCGGTAAGCGACCTGGGCGAGCCCCTGTGCAGCATCTGGCGCCTCTGGCGCTCAGCGTCCTTGGTGGCGTCGTCCTGCGTGTACAGCGGGGTCATCGCGCGGGGCACGTCGCTGTGGATGAGCAGCGGGTCGTGGTCATCCTCGTCCTCGTCAATCTCGATGTCGTCGTCGTCGTCGTCATTGATGTTGTCGATGATCGAGGCAACCACGTCCTCGTTCTGCGCGTCGACCAGGTGGTTCTGCGAGAAGAAGAGGTGCTGGCCGCTGACCTCGAGGGCGAACTGCTGCAGGGCGGGCGGGACGGGGACAGGAGCAAGCGGATAGAGATCGCGCTGAACCAGTTTCTGGTTATGTATGCGCGGGAGCTTTAGTGGCGGATAGTTTGTTACGGTTGTTGTGGTCACGGTTGTTGTGGTGACAGTTTGGGTGGATAGCATTGGACGGTGATTACTGTCTCTTCCGGCATATGCGAAGGCGCCCTTGGGGTTAGCTGACGACGACTCGGACGACTCGGCAGCAGCGGCGGCGGCAGCAGCGGCGGCGGCAGCGGTAGCGGATGAGGTGGGGAGCGAGTTGGTTTCGAGGGGCGACGGCAGGAGGAGAGGAGTTTGCTCGGCGAGCAGATATGACTTTTTTTTCTTGCGGGCAACCAGAGACTTTTGCTGGTGTTGCTGTTGCTGTTGCCGCTGTCTCTGCTGCTGCTGATGTTGTTGTTGTTGCTGCTGCTGCTGCTGCTGCTGCGACGTGGGCGACGACGAGCCAGAAGTGGCGTCGTTTCTAAATTGGGTAGAGTGAATTGGAAAGAGTGGATTAGCAGCCATTGCGTGTGTGTATTTTTATTTTATTTCTCACAAGGGTGGGAAGTCAAAGCGTTCCCACAAAGCGAGAGATAGAGAGGGGAAAAAAGACTTACGAAATGTAATAGTCCATTTGGGAAAGGAAGTCAGAATAGGTGGTGGGTCTTGTTCAAGCCCAGGTACAGGTAGAAATGCAAATAGGAGAAAACAAGTACAATAAAGAAACAAAAAAATATATAAATTTGTAAACCGGAAAAAAAAAGAGGAAGAGAGAGAGAGAGAGAGAGAAAGAGTGGATGAGTGGAACAGAGAGAAAAGAAACAGAAAAAAAAGTTAAATTGTTGATAAAGTGGGTGGAGGGAGTTCCTTCTGCGAGACGGATGTGCGAGTGCTGATTCACGCATATAGTAAGATGCCGGCTAGTACAAGGCGGAACGCACAGCACAGCACAGCACAGCACAATGGCAAAATTGAAAGAGCGAAAAATGGCCAGCCTGGAGAGCGAATAGCAACAAGCAGCTAGCCCACGGTAAAGGCTGTTTTCGCGGCAGCAGAAAGAAACACGAGCCGAGCTTTGTTATTTTTTTTTTTATCTCGCCTTTGTAAATGAAGCAAGAAAAAAAATAAAATAAAGCGGGCGGAGCACACAAAGAGGAGGGTAATCGGGGGAGTAATCACAAGTGGCGGCGCAGCTTATCGACAAACCCAGCCACGTCGGGGCGCGCGATCTCGACCAGCGACGAGTCGAAGAACCCGCCCTGCACGTCGGCGCCCAGATCATGCGCAACATCATCGAACACCATGCCAAAGTGGTTGCGCGCCCTGCCGGCGAACCGCGACTCGGCCAGCCGCCCAGGCAGCGTCGGCGGCACGTGCATGGCGCAGTCCTCAGGCACCACGCCGACGACCAGCATGCGCTCGGCCACCTCGACCTGCGGCGCAGCAATGACGAACGGCAGGCGGGCGTGCGCCGGGCGGCAGCGGTCGCGCAGCGTGTGCATCAGGAACAGGGCGAGCTGGCGCAGGGCCGCCGGGGGCAGCGGCTCGTCGACCATGGCGAGCCGGAACGAGCGCAGCGTCTTGACGGCCTGGCGCTCGAGCATCTGCAGGCCCAGGCTGACCACGCGCCGCTGCAGCGCCATGGCAGCGTCCAGCCCGCGCTGCAGCGCCGCCGGCTGCGTCAGCGCGTCGTACGCGGCGTAGAAGCCCTCGTGCAGCAGCGCCAGCAGCGCCAGCGCCATGTCGTCCGAGGACACGGCCGGCCGCCGCCACCCGTACGAGCGCACGAAGCCGGCGGCCAGCGCGTCGCCCAGCGAGTAGTCGGCGCCCAGCGTGCGCATGCGCGCGTGCAGCTGCGCCCGCAGGTCCGGCGCCAGGTGCACGAACGGCGCCTGCGCCTCGGCCTGCGACAGGCCCAGCTTGGCCACCAGCAGCAGCAGGCGCGCGCGGCCCTTGGACGACCACGTGGCCAGCCGGCCGGCCACCAGCGGGCTGAAGCGCATGGCGCTGTCGAGCGACCAGTGGCGCAGCAGGGCGAACCGCAGCTCGGCCGACTCGCTGATTGCCTGCTTCGGCCCGACCGCCGAGCTGCCGGGCTCGTCGGCCGGCATCTCGGCCGCCGGGTTGAACGGCTCGGCCGGCTCGCGAGCCGACGGGGCCGCTGCCGTGCTGATGCGCCGCACCGTGTCGCGCAGCCGGCCCACCAGCTGGTCGTAGCCCGGCCCGCCGATGTGCTGCAGGTGGCGCTGCGTGGCCAGCCCGGCGATCGCGCACCACACGGTGTCCAGCGTCGGCGGGTGGCCCAGCTGCTCGGCCAGGTGCAGCATGCCGACGGCGCTGGGCTGCCCGTGGTACGCGCCCTGCGCGTAGTACGCCTGCACCAGCTGCCGGCTGTGCGCGCGCGTCTCGCGTCGCTCGGCGCGCTCGCGCTGCACGCGCACGAACGCGTCGGGGTCGTCGCCGATGCGCTGGCGCTGTGCGCGGCCTCCGTCGCCGTCCTCGTCCTCGCTGTCGCTGCCACTTCCGTTTTCGCTGTCGGCGCCGAACTCGATGTCCTCGAAGGCCCTGCGCAGGTCGGCCATGGACTCCTCGACGTCGCCGTCGTCGAGGCACTGCACGTGGTCGTTCCAGAAGATGTTGTACAGGTTGAGCGGGCGGTGGCTGTCGACGATGACCACGGTCAGCGAGTCGCGCATGGCCACGTACTCCTGGATGTCGACGGTGCCGCCGCAGTTGACGAACACGGCCGTGCGAATCTGCGCGCCGCCGCTTATCTGCCTTGTGCTCTGCTCGCCCAGCTCGCTGTAGCTGTGCACCGGCACGATGCGGTGGCCGATGCTGTCGCGCTTGAGCAGCGTCGTCAGGATGTGCAGCGCGCAGAGGCTGTCGCCGTCGGCCGCGGCGAATATCACCACCGACGTGCCGCCGCCGTGGCCCGCCCCGTCGACGATGCGCTGGTACGCCGACTCGTACTGGTTGCTCGCCACGTACACCATGCGTTCAGAGAATGTGTGTGTGTGTAGCGCACTGTGTGTATGCCGCCTATCTGTAGGAAAACGCTACTTTTATTAATATTATTGTCTTTCAAGTGGAATGGAATGCAAGCCGGCGCGACCCGAAAACCGCGAGAGAAAATATATAAAATCGCAGAAGCAAAAAAAAGTGTCTGAACGCGCTTGGCTGCGTCGCGATCCACTTCTCCCGTGATTGCTTTTGCCTCACTTTTCATTTTCGCTCAACTAATTCCTTCACAGCTTCTTTCTTGACATCAGAATTGCAGCCTTTGCCAATGAGTCTTGGCGCACCCGTTGAGAGCCGCGTCGACGCGCACACTGTCTGCGAAATCGACGACCAGGGCACTGCGCTGCTGCAGCCGCCGCCGACCGAGCAGGACCGCCTGACGCAGCAAATCAGCCAGCTCTGGCAGGCGCATGCCAATTTCGACGGGCTCAGCAGCGGCGACGAAGACGAAGACGACAGTGACGAAAGCGACAAAAGCGACAAACCCGGCGAAGAAGGGGCCAAAGACCCCGCCTCCGACAAAAGCCCGTCGGCCGAGCTCGACGCCTACGCCGTGCGCGCGCGCGTGCACGACAGCCTGACGCTGGCCCAGTCGGAGATCCAAGTGTCGCTGGACGTCGTGCGGCTTTTGCTGGCTGCGCGCAAATCGCAAGCGATCCGGCCCTCAGCCGCAGACGAGGAGCCGGTGCAAATCGGCGGCGTGCCGTTCGCCGTCGGCGTGCTGGACGCCGTGCGCACCGAGCAGCCGCGCGCTCCGGCGGACACGTCGTTTGTGCTGGGCGCCAAGCACCGCCAGCTGCACGAGGCTGCGGACACGCTGGAGGCTGGCGCGCAGAGGCTCGGCGCCATGGTCAAGCGCGAGGGGCGCTTCTGGCGCACCGCCTTCGGCCTGCGCCGCCGCCAGTGGGTCGTGCAGCAGCAGCGCCAGGTGGCTCCCGCCATGGCGCCCGGCGACCGCTACTACGTGCGCTACGGCTTTGCCGACTCCGGGTCGACCTTCGCCGAGCCCGGGCTGGCCGAGATCCTGCGCACCGAGGACGACGGCGACGAGGGCGAGGCCGAGGCCGAGAGGACTGGGCTCGACGGGCTGTACTTTGCCAGCACGGAAGACCGGCGCCGCCTGCACGTGCGCCTGGTGTCGGGGGCGGGCGGCGTGCCGGGCTTTGTGCGCGGCGCCGACGCTGCGGGAGATGTGGCCGCAGCGACTGCTGCCGACCCGATCGAGCGTGCCCACCGCCGCCTGCTCGAGGCACGCAGCGCGCTGTTTGACCGCGAGCTGTACCACCGCCTGGCGAAGGAGGCACGTGTTCTAGAGCTCGGCACAATACGAAGAAGCGGCAGCGGCGATTCCGCCGATCCTGCTGGCGCCGCAGGCGACCTGCTGGCCGTTGCGCTGAGCCGCGACAACGTCTCGGTGCACTTTGAGTGGGCCATGGCAAAGCCTACGGCGGCAGGCGCTGCGCCAGAGGAGCCGCGCGACTTTGGCGCGTGGCAGCGCCGCTTCTACGCGTCGCTGGCCATGACCATGGCGTCCTTGTACCTGCGGCGGCAGCACCGCGAGGTCAAGGCGCACATGCTGGGCGGCGGGCTGGCAAGCAGCCGCATGCTGGCCGCGCGCGTGCAGATGCCCGAGGCACTCCTCGGCAGCAACAGCAGCAACAGCAACAGCAGCAGCGCCGGCGGCGTTGGCGACCAGCAGGCGGATGGCTCGCCGGTGGCGCGTGCTGACCTGCTGCTTCTGTCGCCGGTGCTGCAGGCGCTGCAGTTTGCCAAGTGGCAGCACGTGCTGTCGGCCAGCACGCAGCGGGCCGTGGCGGCGTGGCGTCGGCTGGTCGACGAGCCTATCGAGGTGCTGACGCACTTTGGCCGCACGTACCGCACGCCCGGGGCGCGCCAGCGGGCGGCCGGCGAGATGTCCGAGGCCGAGATGGCCGAGTGGCAGCGCTTCTACCGCGGCCACCGCAGCCGCACGCCTGCCCGGCGGGACGACTCGGGCGGCTCGGACGGCATGGCCTACCTCGTGCGCATGCGCTTCCCCGGCGGCACCGTGATGGCCATCCGGCTCGACTCGCACGGCTCCCTGTTCTTTGCAAAAGGGTACTTCCCGCCGCCTGCGCCGCATGCCGCCTCGGGCGTGCGCTCGGCCCTGTCGTCTCCCTCTTCCGCGTCGTCGCCATCGTCATTGTCTTCGCCTGAGGACGGCCAGGCGTCGGGTGCGGGTATCGGGTCGTGGCCGGAGCAGAAGTTTATCCACCGGGTGTTCCGCATTGTGCCGCTGGGCGGGCTGGGCGAGTTCACCGACCAGCTGCGCCGCGAGCTGCAGTCGCTCGTGCTCCTGCGTGTTGCAGCCGCCCTGTCGCGGTGCAGCTACCAGCGCGTCGGCAAGCAGTGCCAGATGGGCCAGTGGTACGTGCACCAGTCGCAGATGTGCGTGGTCGGCGAGTGGTGGGAAGGCGCGAGGCACCGCCAGATCATCGGCGTGGCAAAGTGGAGCGCCGAGCAGACTGTTGGCGAGAAAGGCGGACTGGCTGATACCGACGAGGCGTGGCATCTGGCGCTGTACTTTGGCCCGAAGCATCCTACGGCATTCGACCAGCCCGGCGGTGCAACGGGCGTGCGCGTGCCCTGGATCACCTGCTACCCGCCGCCGCCATCATCACCGACGTCTCTGCAAGAAAGCAATGCCGCTCCGTCGGGCAAGTCGTTTGAGGAGCGCCTGTTCAGCCTGCTTGTCGACACATTCTAGCACTTTAAGGAGTTTACATGTTGTACAGCTCGAAACTATATATATTATCACAAACAGATGGGTTCATTAGAAATGGTCATCAATTTAAAGGGAGATACTTCACGGAGAGTATCGGGGGGAATGGGGGGAAACGAGGAGGAAGACAAGGATTTAAGAGTCGAGAGGGCACCGGTTGACGACAACTGTCGAGGTCACGACGTACACAGGGGCAGACGACGACGCAGTGTCAGAAGTCGAGGTCGGAGTCGCAGTTGGCTCTTCGGACGAAGTGGTGGTAGCAGTGTACGCGTCTGATGTAGAGGTCTCGGTCGTCGAGTAGCTCTCCACCGGTGAGGACTCCTCAGACGAAGACTCGGTGGTAGTGTACTCGTCAACGGGAGTGGTGGTGCCCTCGTCAGATGTGGTCATGGGGTATGTCGAGAAGACTGGCTCGGTGGGAGAGGTGTAGGAGTAGTCCGACGGCGGCGTCGACGCCTGTAGGCTGTCGGTGCTGCTGAAGATGTCCTCAATGCTTGTCGACGGCCAGGTGGTGTAGACGGGCTCGACAGTCGAGTCTGTCGATGTCGAATATTCAGATGTCGAATCTTCAGTCGTCGAGTCAGAGGACGTAAACAGCGCCTCAATCTGGCTCGTCGGCCACACCGAGTACGCGATGCTCAGATCTGACGTGGATGTGTAGTCCGACGGGATTGCGGGCGCGGGGTTCACAGGGAGCTCGCTGGTGGTCGAGGTAAAAATCTCTTCCAGCTGGCTGCTCTCCCAGGTAGTGTACGGATTGTCTGTGCTCTCTGAAGTGGTGCTCGAGACGGCGTCGACCGAGTAGCCCCGGGGGATAACGGCTGCTGCAGCGAATCCAGCGCTGAGAACAGTTGAAATGATAAAGCTCTTCATCTTTATGTCTGTGGTGTGCTTATCGGGTTGGTACGAGTGTGATTATATATAGGCTGTATTAACCGGAGAAATCGGAAAAAGGTCGGGGGAACTGGTGGATTAACAATCGTATGTTACGTTTAATTTAGCCGGTGTGGTTTAGGGAAAAAATAGAACACTGAACAAAAACGGGACTGTGGTCTAAAGGTTATAAATGAGTGAAAAAAAAAAAGTTTAAAATAAAAAATCGAACGATATTTTTAATAAAGCTTTTTCAACGGAAGAATGGAGGGAACTGGGGACGAATATATTTGCTTTGGTTTGAACTGTCAAAGTTAAACGAAGCAACAGAGAGGTGTGTGATGCTGGGAGGGGTGGGGGGAACGCCAAAGTGAATGAAAATGCAAGAGAAAGGGTGTTTGGAATGCTGACGAGGATGCGCAAAATCAAGTACCAATGCCCTCAATTTGTATGTTTTTCGGCAAACAAACAAACCGCAATGTCGCAATTGCTGCCGCGATGCCCTTTGCAGTCTACTCAGAAACACACTTGCGCCCATCTTCTCTTTTTTCTTTATTGTGTTCATGCGGTCCTACAAACCGCCGTCTCTGCTTGCAAGTCTTCATTTTGCGCACCTGTCTTGGCAGGTGGAAGCGGCTTGTGTCACTCGTCTCTTGTCAAATATTAACAAAATAATAGGCAGTCCGGCGTCGATCATCTAGGGATCCACGCCTGGGTCCTTTCAAGGACTCGTGCTTTGGCTTTGTGGACTGCAAAAGCAGACTGCTTACATGTACAGAGTGCTAGCGGAAAAAGCCCTACAAAGAGCTGGCTCCGTCACTTCTGGGCAACCTCGAGGCTGGCTGAGTTTTTTCTTCTTCTCAGATACGACTGCTTTATAAATTTCTGGGCGTCTAATTGCCTAATTCGACAGGACTTTAGCAGAAAAAACAACTCGATAGTTGGCTTCGTGACTTTGGCTTTCTCTAAAGGCAACAGATTGCTACGTGTATCCAACAGTCGCAGAGATGTTCTTCCTTGGTTTTAGGAAATTCGCCCTTTCTGGGGGTCTCCAAGGAAGGCGTTTACATAATGACAATACGGTGTTTATATAAGATTCTCGGATGCTGGACTGCAAAAGGCAACTCTAGTTCAGAAACAGAAAACCAATTTCGGCAAACTACTCGTTCGAATCGAGTATGTGCTTGAAGTCGGCGTATGCCTGCTCAACCTCAAAGAGCAGCTGCCGTGCCTGCTCTTCGTCGAGCTCGTCACTCGCCTTCATCTTGTTCAGCCGGATAAGCCAGTCCCGGAAGCTGGCCTTCCACTTGTAGTCTGTGGGCAGGAACGCCGCCGCATTGACGCTCTGTAACAGGTCGGTCAGCAATGGGTGTAGCTTGTCCACCGACGTCATGTTCATGCTCAGCGCATCCATGGTTGTGATAAAGTCCTGCACCGTCTTGGCAACATGCTTTGCGTTGCCGCCGGACAGCGCGCCGGCGTTGCCGTGCTCGATTGTGCTCGGGATACCGACCTCCAGACGCCGAATTGCCGCAGGGCAGTTTAGCCTGTACTGCTGCGCAAATTGCAAGAGGTCCGGCTGTCCGACAACCATCTGTGATACTGTCTTATACTGCAGCAGCAGTTTGTTGCACTCTGCTGTGTAGTCGCTGGCCGTTACCGAGTCCCGCGCAAAGGCGCGCTCGAGGCATTCGAGCGACATGACTATTGCGTACAGCGCCGCCATGTTTTCGTATGTCTCGCGCTCGGCTGTCGAGTTGTAGAGCTTTATTTCGTCCATGCCAAATGCCAATATAGTGTGTGTTTAAATTGAATTTAACGAAACAGGGCAGCCCTGAGGCGCGGAAATGGAAAATCAAGCACATGTGCGTGTGACAATAGAGCTGTGGCTGTATGGGCAAATCGCACGTGGGTCATTAACGATGTCCGGCATATTTAAGCCAGCCGCTGAATACGGCGAATATACGCTTTGATGAAAGTTTAAATTTATAGGGACCGCCGTCTGGCTGCCGCAACCGGCTGCACGCAAGCAGTATACTCACACATACACGTAACTGCTTTCAGAGCTGTAAGACTTTTTTTTTTCACCACGCATCGCTCCGCCGTGTTGGGTTGGGGAGAAAAGGGGAGGGACAGCAAGTGTGTGAACTGACCACGCGATTGGACAGCAGGCATGCTTTGCCAAAAGGCAGCAGCTCACTTTTTTTTTTATTTTTGGACTCTGCCTTTCCGGATTCTCGTTTTTTTTCCTTTTCATTATTGTGCTTTTCTCTTCTTTTTCTATTCGAATTTGTGATAAAAGCACCCCTCTTTTCCATTCTTGTTAACCTACTTGTCCAAATTCTCACAACTGTATTGTCGCAATGGCGATTAGCGAGGGCTTCAAAAAGATGCCGCTGATGCACCAGCTCTGTTGCTGGCTGGCAGTGCTGCAGTCGGCGGCAATAATCGGCTTAGAGACAGCAATTCTCGTATACGTGCTCAAAAACGTCGAAAAGGTGTTCTCGACGTGGTCAAGCGACAAGAGCGTGGCTATATACTTTTTGTTACTTGTCATTGCAGCCATCTACGGCGCGTTCCTGTTGATTAGCGGCGTGATAAGCGGAGACACGATTCAAGTCATCGGGTTCTGCATATTCAACCTGTTTGCCATGTCGCTGGCCATCTTCCGGTACTTCCAGGTGCGGAGCTGGCTCTACACAAAATTCCGAGACGACGTGTTTGACGCCATCAAGGGCCAGATGATTGCGACAATCTGCATCCTTGCCGGCGTGACAGTTATCCTAGGCATCATGACCTACTTCCTGTACAACAACTTTGGCTGGGAGATTTACAAGCGTGTCGGCGCCGACATGAAGATTCGCCGGATGTACATCAACTACCGGGCACTGGTGCTTCTGCTCAAGATGGACTTTTTCGTGTTCGTCGGGTTTGCGGTTACGTATATCATCCTCATTCTCAAGACGACTGACCCGGAGTTTGGCATAACCGTGGCGTTTGTGCCGCTGACGCTTCTTGTGCTTTTGCTGGCGTTCTGGGCGCTGCGCAGGGAGTCTGTGTTTATGATGTGGGTGTTTATTTTCCTTCTCTGCGGCAGCACGGCGTACTTTGTGTTCAAGTGCGCGCGCATGTACGACCCCAAGCAGGAGGCAAAGTTCCTCGAGCAGCGGCCAATGATGACATACTACACCATCGTCTCGCTGGTTGTGATTGCAGCCACGCTCCAGCAGGCGGTTACTTGCCTGGCCAACTTTGGCTACGGCCTCAAGGAGCGCGTCGAGATTACACGCGGAAAGCGCAGCGACATGGAGCAGATTCAGGACTACTACGTCAACGCTGCTGGAGACCGCCGCATGAACCTGGACGGCTAAGCAAGCCGTTTACCTTTGCACACTTTCTTTTGTATTTACATTTCAATTTACCCGTTTGCAGAACATGTAGTGTCCGCTAATAGAAGTGAAGAAAGAGACAAGACATTTTCTCGTCAAGAAAATCACCAACCTGTCTTTTTTTTTTCTTCCCTATTGCTCTGTTAATTTTATTTTTATTTTATTAGCTCCGATAAAACATGGACCGCGGGCTCGGGATGGTGCTACTGCCCTACCTGCTTCTTGGAGCGGCCGCTGCTGCGGACGGTGGCGGCGACGGCGATGACGACATTCAGATCAACCAGATGGACCTTTTGAGCGGCGTTCCAGCACTGTTGGTCATTCTTGTCGGAGTCGTTCAGGTCTGGCCGAGCCCCGCGCAGATGTGCCGACCTGGTCTCTATGAATTTTTGAACTGGCTAAAGGTGTCGGTCGAAAATGACTTTTACATATCCGTCTTTTCGTGCGACAAAAAGTGCCAGACACAGCTGTTTGAGCCAACAATAGACTCAATCAATAAGCGCATCTGCATTAACGTTGGAGACGCCCGGGAGATTGGGTGTATTGGCAGCGGAGATGTCTCGGTAGACGAGCTGATCGATATAATCCAGGCGGATGGCAATGGCGTTACGCTGACAGAGCTTGCAATGACTGCACGCTATCCGCGGATGAAGCAGCTCAACAGGATCATCACCGTCCTGCGGTTTTCGCCGACATTCGGCAGGCGCGTTATTATATTCCAGTGGTTGGCTGTGGGCATCATGTACATGCTTAGCTGGCTGTTTCGCGGCTGGCTGTTTTCGGGCATCAAGCGGTTATTGCGTGGCCTCTGGAATGTCGTGCGCCGCGTGTTTGGGCTCTTGCCTGTTGATTACGTCCAGTATCGGCGCTTTGGACTCGACTACCATATGGCCGAGCTGGCAGAGCATCGGCTTGTTTTCGAGCACTTGCCGTGGGTACGCTACAGCGTCTACTATTTGCTTTTAAAGCTAGCTGGACGCCAACTCAGTATCAGGGCGTGGGGCATCGAAGACAAAAAGTCCATTTACAAGAGGAATTACGACACGGCAGGTGGTAAAAAGGGAAACGAGGACTGCCCGGCTTTCGAGCACCCGATGGTGGACCAGCGCCGACTGGCAGCTCTCATCGCAACAGACGAGTGCTCGGCTGCACTGCTGCTGTTTGCAATCTCGCTTCACAGCCTGCGCGTCATGATGCTCTGCAGAGGCATTGGATTCTTGCCGGCTCATGTGGTTACGGGCTCATATAGCAAGGTCTGCCTGGAGCTCGAACACACAATAATTGTCTTTAGGCATCTCCGTCTCGAGGCTGTCTACAAGGCGCTGTATATGTATCAGGGGTACAACAAGAACAATACCGAGATTGGACCCGAGATCAGGGACTACCTGCATCTGAGCTACAGCCTGCTTCTAAAGAAGCTCCAGTCTCCGCTTGGCGACCAGATCACCAGCCAGCAGCAGCTGTATATTCTGATTAACCTGGCACTGCGCGACGTCGATACTGCTTATGTCGACTGGATACGCGATAAAATACCTCGAAATCCAGACATCCCTCAGCCGAATATCGAGGGGATCATAATTTCCGACGAGCAACTGAGTAAGCTGTATCGCGGGCATATGAATGCCTTGCTTAGCATCCACACGCTTCTGGAGAGCTTCCTTGTGTCGAATATATACTGGGGCGTCTCTGTCTGGCTGCTGCGCACGCTGCTTGTCGTGTGCAATGACTTTCAGCTAATCGAACCCGACTCGTCCGTCACTGGAAAAGACCAAAGCGCCGGACGCTCAGGCAGAACATCAGAGATCGTCGAGATGCTTTACCTCCTGGTAAACTCGCCATTTCCGATGCATATTTACAGCCAGGTTCGGGAGGACAACGCAGCAGATACGTGGGTTGAGCCCAAGGTCCCGAAGAACCCTAGTAGGGGGTTTAGGCCAAGGTTTGGCAGAAACAAAACAGTTACCAAGAGCGGCGAGCTTCTCTGGATGATCAAGGACAATCTCGCATTCAATGACGACGATGAGTGCACCTCAGCGCCTGCGTGGTGTGTGTGCAGAGGTCATTGCCGCGGAATCTGCACGCTAATCGTCAACGAGCTGGACATGTACCTGTCCATCCGCAACTATCTTTCGACGCCCTATTCCTTTATGATGGATACCGTCAAGGAGAAACCGGGCTCCGAGGGTTTACTATCTGGACAGCAGGCTCATACGGTTTCGACGCATTCGACACCCGAACAATTGCCACCGCCACCACTGACTCAACCGGCTTTTATGCATGTATCCTCGTTCCATTCGGCGCCCGTGCAGGCGACCTCAGTTTATTCAGTGCCTACACAGGCAGACTCTGCCTACTCGGCACCGGCACAGCTTGGTTCGGCATTTCCAGTACCTGTTCAGCCGGCTTCATATTATTCGGCATCTGGGCAAGTGTCCTCGACTCATTCAGCACCTGTTCAGCCGACCTCGGTTTATTCGGCGCCTGCGCAGCTGGATTTGATTCGCCCAGTACCCGCACAGCCGGATCAGGCACAGCCAGTCACTGCAAATACGATGTCCTATGGAGACCAGTCTGACGGCGACGAGGAGGTGCAGGATACTCCAAAGCTGATGCTCAGAACAGACAAGAAAGACAAGACGGACACTGCGACCAGTGAACCAAGCACACCTGTTATAGCCGCTGCAAAGATCTTTAGGCTTGTCTGCATATGCAACCGCCATCTGCTGCTACGGCTGGTCAAGGATGGCAGGGTGACCCGGCGAGGGAAGAGCTACCGGCTGATAGATGCATCGGATGACGAGCAGGATATTACCAAGCCAAGCAAGGGCGTGTCTTTGGTAGCCAAATGGTGGCAGAGCATCAATGTCCGACACCGCTTTGAGCAGAGTACTCCACGGATCGACTATACCTACTATCCACTGAGCAACTGCCTCTACGAAAACACCGCCCAGCTGGTTATTATTCTGGGCGACCAGCTTTACACAGCTCGACCCCCAACGAACGCCTCAGCCGATGCCAGCTACTCTAAGCAGCTCTGGCCGTTCAACAAGTTCGAGGAGGAGTTCCGTGACCGCCTGGAGCAGAACCCGCATGAGGTGATCAGGCGTGCATTGCCGCTTAGGTTGCCGTCGGTCGACATGTTTGCGCAGCAGATCACAAAGGAGGTCGCAATGTCCGAGGGACGGCTGCAGCGCGGCAGGCGTCGGCGACGCAAAGACCGGTATGAGCTGGCCCCGCCATCAGGCAACATCAGAGTCAAGCTCGACGTGGCCAAGCCCAAGTAGCCACCGGTCTCGTTTGCCGCCTGCCATGACACCCCCGCATGTGCTGAGGCATCTTGAGGTAATCATGTGGCATCGGTTCGGGCGAGCTATTGTTGTAAACACCACCATTCTTCCTTTTCTTTTATGCGACGGGCCAATTGGCCAAAAATAGACTCGGTGCCTGGTCTTGGCAATGCAGATCGCCGCATCGCTCTTGTATATATTTTGAGCGTTGCAGCCTGCATGCGCCGAATGGCATGGAATGGCCGTCGAAAAACAAGAGAGAGACCCACAGTGAGAATACGAATAGCGCATGGCCGCCATAGTGCGGCTCCACATGGACTATAAATACGGTGGCCAATCAGGCGCCGGTGCCTGCCAGACTGCTTTTTTTTTCCAGGCACTGCTGTCAACAAAGCTTGTTGTAGGATTGCGACATGGTACCGTGTTTGTGCATCGGATCCAACGGTAGCTGTATGTGTGTATTGTTGAGATAAATGCGTGCCGATTGCGTAGCTCTTCCGCAGGAAGAATAACCCTCCCCTCTCACTCTCGCACATCCTTTCGTGGATTCTTCTGTGCATCGCCCCTATATTTTTACTTCTCCGCACTCTTTCGGCAAAAAAGGGCATCTTTCTCTCTCTCTATATTCCTTCCGCTTTGCTTCTCTCTTCTGGTTCTACAGTTAAAACCTTTTTATTTTATTTTAACGACCACCGCTTACTTTTATAAAACTGTCGGACAGACAGACAGCGGCGCATTGTTTTAAAGACTTTTTCTGGCACCCAGTTTAAAAAACGTCCGCAAAAAGGGATCATTTCTTTGCTGCAAAACGTTGTAGCATTCATTCTCCAGGATTATTCCACTGCTTTTTATCGCAAAGCTAACCACGCCGACAGCCCCCACTGCAAGCGCTTTTATATTTGCGCATATCGTACCAGCTCGTTCTTTTGGCAAAGAGGCAGCGCATACAAGTCAAACAGCGGTCTTTGCTATTGTAAAAAAATACAAGCTCGCCATTCTACTCTCTGGGGTTTTGCGCTTAAAGCGACTCTCCCTCTCTCCTTCTCTCTCTTTCTTCTTTCAGCTGCCTCACATCTGTTTTTATTTCTATTTCTATTTCTCTATTCAGGTTCAGACATCCAGTGTACACTTAATTTCTTTTTTGTTTTGCATATCACCTACACTTGTACTGCTCACTCGGGGCTAGCATCTTTAGCGCGAGGAAGGGAAATCACCGAGCAAAAGGGAACATTTTAATAAGGCAGAGAATCCTCTCTTCTTCTAGTATCCATTGTCCATCTACATCTTCTGCCCAGCTATACACGCCTGTCACCACTAGATATATAGTGCACACATCACATTACCTGATTCATCCACACATACTCTCGTCACAGATACGACGCATATAACGAACAATGAACGCAAGAAGAAACTCGAGCAGCGGATACGATGGGTATGAATACTCGCCCTACACACAGCCGCTGCAGCCGCCACAGAGCGCACCAGGCACATTCGAATACTACAATGACGACCGTGCGCATGGTCATGCACCCTCTGGGGCGATGCTCGCTCCACTGGCGATTCCGGCACACGGTACCAACTTTGTCAGCAACAGCAACAACAACGCAAGCATGACCACCAGCGGCGGCATGACGAGCGACCGCCCGTTTGTCAGCGCCGACGACGGCGGCTTCACTGCCTCGTCGTCGACAAAGACCAACGCCGATCGTGGGCTGGATGACTACGAGTACGCCAATGGATACGGCAACAAGCGCAACACAATCGTGCCGCTGAACCCGTATGCCGACGCCAACATGTATGCTCGTGCGTACGATGCAGGCGGTCCGGAGCTGGCATCGACGTTCTACAGCAACAAGCACCCCGAGTCGGGGCTGACGATGACCGGCGACGGGTCCGAGAAGGACATGCTGGACGGCAGCGGCAAGAAGCGGCGACGCCAGCGGCGCAAGTGCTGCGGCAACGGCATGTACTGCTGGTGCTGCTCGCGCAAGTGCTGCTGCATCTTTTTGCCGATTCTGGCGGTCATCCTGGTGGCGCTGGGCATCACGCTGTTCTTTGTGTTCCCGCGCATCCCCAAGGTGACCTTCACCGGCATCTCGGTAGCCAAGACAGGCATTTCGCTGTCGAGCGACTCGTCGACGACGGGGTCGGTCAGCGACTTGTCGAAGCTGGCCGAGAACGTCAACGTCAACCGCCAGGGCGTGGTGACGGTGCCGCTGATTATCCACCTCAATGTCACAAACCCCAACTACATCCCGTGGACCATCCACAACGTGACGGTCGACGGGCTGCTGCGCAACACGACCGCGGGCGGCTCGGACTTCCCGGTGGGCAACGGGTTCCTGACCGTGCCGTTCAACATGCCCAAGCGCACCAACAGCAACGACATGCCGATTCAGTTCAACTTTAAGCTGGACACGAGCAACAACAACTACCTTGCTGCTGCCGAGATTGTGCAAGCGTCATGCTCGCCGGGCGGCCAGGATCTGCGGTTCCACTACAGCGCCAAGGTCATCCTGCGCGCCATCTCGTGGCTGGGCATCAAGCCCGTGATTTCGGACACGATCAGCTTTGCCTGCCCGATCAGCGACATTGAGAGTCTGGGCATCAGCCTGAGCAACCTGACGGGTCTGCTAGGATAGGATAAACGTCCGTCTCACTTTTTTTGTATGTATCTTCAATTCATATTCTCTTTTTCTCTATTTTTTAATTACAGTATACAGCCCCTCTACATTTAATGCTCAGCGCCGTGTTCATCTACAACCAGAAGGGCGAGGTGCTCATTTCGCGGCTGTACCGGCACGACGTCAAGCGGTCGGTGGCAGATGTGTTCCGCGTGCATGTAATCTCGTCGCCGGCGTCGGTGGTGCGCAGCCCGGTGACGACGCTGGGCAGCACCAGCTTCTTCCACATCCGCTACGACAACCTCTGGCTCTGCGCCGTGGCCAAGAACAACGCCAGCGCGGCCATGGTGTTTGAGTTCCTGTACCGCCTGCTCGGCCTGGGCGTGTCGTACTTTGGGCGGTTCGACGAGGAGGCGGTGAAGAACAACTTTGTGCTGATCTACGAGCTGCTGGACGAGATCCTGGACTTTGGCTACCCGCAGAACATGGAGGTCGACACGCTCAAGCTGTACGTGACGACCGAGAGCGTGCGGTCGCGCAACGTCGTCGAGGCGCCGGCGCCGCAGAGCATCACGATGCAGGCCACCGGAGCGACGACGTGGCGGCGCAACGACATTGTGTACAAGAAGAACGAGGCGTTCGTCGACGTCATCGAGTCGGTCAACCTGATCCTGTCGGCCAAGGGCACGGTGCTGCGCGCGGACGTGCAGGGCCAGATTGTCATGCGGTCGTTCCTGTCGGGCATGCCCGAGTGCAAGTTTGGGCTGAACGACAAGCTCGTGCTGGACCGCGACCCTGCCAGCGGCAGCATTGTCAACCGCAGCGGCGGCGTGCGTGTCTCGGGCGGGGCGCCGCCGTCGAGGTCGATGGGCACGCGGGCGGGCGGCATGGGCGGCGTAGGCGACGGCGAGAGCGTCGAGATTGCCGACTGCCAGTTCCACCAGTGCGTGCGGCTGGGCCGCTTCGACACCGACCGGACCATCTCGTTTATCCCGCCGGACGGCGAGTTCGAGCTCATGCGCTACCGCACCACCGAGAACGTCAACCTGCCCTTCAAGGTGCTCCCCGTGGTGCGCGAGCTCGGCCGGTCGTGCGTCGAGTACGAGGTGCTTATCAAGTCGAACTTTAGCGCCAAGCTGTCGGCCACCAACATGGTCGTCAGCATCCCGACGCCGCCGAACGCGACAAAGTGCCGCATCAAGGTGACCGGCCCGGGCAAGGCAAAGTACAACCCCGAGGAGAACGCCATTGTCTGGCGCATCTCGCGCTTCCAGGGTCTGCAGGAGACGTCGCTGACCGCCGTCGTCGACCTGGCGCCCATGACCAAGCCGACGCCGTGGTCGCGCCCGCCAATCAGCCTGGACTTCCAGGTGCTGATGTTTACGGCGTCGGGCCTGCTTGTGCGCTTCCTCAAGGTGTTCGAGCGCAGCAACTACCAGTCGGTCAAGTGGGTGCGCTACATGACCAAGGCGGGCAGCTACGAGATCCGGATTTGATTCCATCTGGTCCTCTCACGTGCTTCGAGACTGCACTGTTTTCCCGCATGGGTCTCGTGATTTCTTCTTTGCACGCACGTTTCATTCTGGTCGATGACGCCTTGCAGAATTCCCAGTCAAGAGCCGCTTCCCTCTTCCTTCTTGTATTTTCAACATTATACACACACACACACTTTTCTTATATACACCCCGACTTTTATTCTAATGCGCATTACTCTTCTCGCACTTGCCGCGCTGTCGGCCGTCGCATCGGTGGCCCAGGCCGGCGAAGGGCACCAGCACCACTTTAACGCGCTGGGTCATCACGACAACAGCGTGCACTTTGAGCCCCACGACATCACTGAAGACATGCATCCAGGAAGCCTCTACGAGTCCAAGCGTCTGATCAAGGTCAGCGAGTCTGCGCCAGGCCAGTGGCTGACGGTCAGCGACATCCAGGCCCTGCGGCGTGCGGGCGTCGGCTTCATGGACGTCACCGACACGCAGGACATGCTCGCCGAGTCCTCGCTGGCATCCCCATCGTACATCTCGAAGCTGCCGTCGAAGCTGGTTCGCGGCAAGGAGATAGACGCGGCGGTCGAGCAGCTGTCGACCAAGCTGTACGGCGACGTGCTGGTGCCCTTCACGGCGTTCCACAACCGCTACTACGACTCGGAGTACGGACGCAAGTCGTCCGAGTGGCTGCAGGCGCAGATTGAGCAGCTGGTCGGCCAGCAGGGCGCGAACGTCACGGTGCAGTCGTTCAAGCACAAGTTCCCGCAGTCGTCGATTATTGCCCGCTTCGAGGGCGAGTCTGACGAGACCATTGTCATATCGGCCCACCAGGACTCGGTCAACATGTGGGTGCCCTGGTTCGGGCGTGCCAACGGCGCCGACGACGACGGCTCGGGCACGGTCACAGTTCTCGAGGCCTTCCGCGTGCTGCTGAAGCAGGAGTTCAAGCCGCAGAGGACGGTCGAGTTCCACTGGTACGCCGGCGAGGAGGGCGGCCTGCTCGGGTCGCAGGACGTGGCCAAGGAGTACAAGCGGGCGCAGCGCCAGGTGGTCGGCAACCTGCACTTTGACATGACCGGGTTCTGGGAGAAGGAGTCGAAGGAGGTCATCGGACTGGTGGCCGACAGAACGGACGCCGAGTCGCGCGCGCTGGTCAAGGGTCTGGCCGAGACGTACACGAAGCTCAAGACTGACGAGTTTGAGTGCGGGTACGGGTGCTCGGACCACGCCAGCTGGAATGCGTTTGGCTTCCGCTCGGCCATGGCGTTCGAGTCTATCGACATGCATGCAAACACCAACATCCACGGGCCAAAGGACACGGTCGAGACGCTGGACTTTGACCATATGCTCGAGTTCTCAAAGCTCGCGGTCGCCTATGCCTACGAGGTTGGCTACGACAGCGGCAACTAGTTGAGCCTACAAGGGCTAATTTTTTCTTACTTGCCAAGAATTTTTCTTACTTATAAAGACCTAGCATTTGTCATGCCAAGAAACTTTTTGAGCTGAGGATAGAACCACAAAGAGCGCTGATAGCCTAGAAAGACTGCTGGAAAGAGAAGAATCATGCACGCAATCGGTCCTGGAATCGCGCAAAGAGGAAATGAAACAGGACCGCAGCCTGTTTACTCAGGGAAGGGTTAATGAGTTTTCATTGTGAGCACAAAGAGCGGTTTCTGAGTAAGAAAGAGAGAAAGATTTGACATCTTTGCAGGGTCGGCCATATTTGAATACAAGCCAAGTGCAGACGTATATAAAGTAAGCGGCGGCTGCAACGGCAGTCGGGAAAAAGTAAGCACATCATTCATTTCACTTTATCGTATTCCTCTAACACCTGCATTAGCATCGCATACGCATTTTTAATATCATTCTCACATGTCCTCACTATACATCTCTACGTCTCTCGTCGCCTCTGTCACAAAATGCATTCCGCGCGAGACCATATCAACAACAGCAGGAGCACTTGTAACTGGATCGTTCCCGCCGCGGATGGGACGCCCGGCATACACGGCGTCATACTCAAGCCTCAGCTCGCTGACAACAACATTCACAGAAGAAGAAACCCCTACCAAATACCCAATGATAGCCTCGGAACTATATTCAGACGACAAGGTTGGGCGCAAACTACAGGGCGTCTTCTGCGCAACCGAAGACTGCCAGGGAACGGGCGACTGGCTGGTCAAGGTGCCGACGGCAGCGGCTGCCTGGGTGGTCGGCGCACTCTCGCTGGTGTTTGGCATATGGCTGCTGGCGCTTGCAGCAAGGTGGAAGAGCAAGACATTTGTCAGCGGGTTTGGCGCTATGCTTTTCCTTGCAATCAGCATGTTCCTGCGGGCCGCGCTAGGCAGTGTTTCCAGCGGCACAAAACAGGTTGCAATGTACCGGGCATCGCTGTTCTTTAACTACTTTGTCGGTGCCATGCTCACATCCCTCGTAGTGATTATAGTGGTGCGGTTGGCCAGTCATTTTAACCCGCGCACGGGATGGCAGCATCGGGCAATTACTTCAGTGTCACTAACATACGTCTGCACAGCGCTGGCGCTGCTAGCAGGCGGTGTTGCACTGCAATTCAACGACAAGAGCGGCACAGTTTCTGGCAATTCAATGGGCGGATCCAGTACCAGATTGATACAGAGCATGCTAGCATTGACGCTGGTCCTGCTGTTCGGCATGTCTGTGTGGGTAGGGCAGATTGCCAAGAACCAGGGCGCAGAGTACTTCTCGCGGCAGCTAACAATTGGATTCTCATCCATTGGATTGTTACTGCTGTGGGCAGCATTTATGTTTGCGCGCACTTTTGTTGGACTAGGTAATGCAGCGCGCTCAAGCGAGGTAATGTTTTACCTGCTGAATATCGTACCATTAATGCTTGTTGTCATTGTAATGGCACTACTAAACGCACCGTTGGCTTTCAATTTCCAGATGACAGCAAGCTGGAAGTGGGTCAAGTAGACAATATTGTTTTATTTAGTTTCGTTTGTATTTCTCTTGTAAATATATCAGTTTTAACTTAGAAAGATGGTGTAAAAGCTAGAAATCTCTTAGGTAAGAGTATAAGATATATAGCTTTTGAGTTTGGTCTGCAAAGATGGTCCTCATGTCTGTTACTACACATGATAGCAGATGGTACCAACCAGTTCCTATGTCACAATTTCTGATATCCTGACCCAAGACAACAGTAAGTAATCGTAATTACTATATATTTAGATCTGTTCGAAGGAAGTTAGGGAAGACTTGCTTTCCTTTATTTATGAGAGTCCATGCAGTACCCTTGGGATACTGCACTTCTAGTTTTTTAGTTCCTTTTGTTTCTCACCTTGTTTTGATGCTAGCCGCTTAACAATCTTTAGAAAAAATATATTAGATGCAAAACTACATAAAGCATGGGTGTCAATACAAAAAAATGTTTAACATACACAAAAGCTAAAATTGGATGAGATTGTCAAAAGCGGTAACAGATTAAAATTATTATATCAGAAAAGAAGTGGATCAATTGTTCACTATATAATAGATAGCTCTCCAATGTGTTCTATAAAACTATTTTATATTGTCATACAATCGCTGTGCGTACAAGTTTTTATATAATCTATTGCTCTAAAGGATACAATAAGTATTCAATTGTAGAAAAATGCTTATAAATAAAAAATTATATTAGCAAACCGCTAATTTTTTTATCTATCTACTAGCTTTTCATACGTGCTCTGTAGTTATTCTATAATAATACACGTAATTTAATAAAAGGTTATAATTTATTAAAAATTGGCTGTTAAACTTTGATTGCAAAAACAATTGTCAAAGTGGGTTTTAATTAAAACCATAATCTTAATAAAGCTACAAAAAATATCAACATCAGGTAAGGATAAGCTATAGTAAAGTAAATATTACTATTTTAAAGGGTGTGCTGCTGACTTAAAATTATAGTTGTGTAGCATGGTTGTTAAGTAAAAAAAGCTACAACTATATAAAATTAATGATAACCCTATAATTGCGGGTATTATTTTTAAAATTGCCAATCTAATTTTTTTTAGAAAAGATTAACTGTTTCAGATAGCAGTTTTTGTATTTTTACCCCTTAAATTATTGAAAAAACTATTGACGGGGTTTTATTCTGCACAAAAATTTTTTTTATCTTATAATCAAAGACTAAAAAAAATATTTCTTTGTATTAAGGTCCGCTAATCATTGTAACAATACAAATTTTGCAAAAACCCAAATATGTACCTATATTGTCAAAGAAAATTTAAGGCATATCTTTGTACTATTCAAGCAAACCTTGTTAAAATAAAAAATAGCTGCTTTGTATAATAGTAATAATTTGAGCACAGTTTTAATATTCCACTTGCGGTTCTATTAATAAATTATACAATAATATATAAGTGCATCTTGTTTTAGTAAAAAAATTAAAATTGTTCACTAAATTTGCCTAATTGAGTTTAATTAATTATATTTCCTATTAATATTTTATCATTATTAAGTTTTACAAAAATGAGTTTCATAGATAATTCGTGTGATGATTTAACTAAAATGTGGAATGTAATAACATACTTTAATTGTACTGGACCAATTGAAGGTTGCAATATATATTTTATAAACCAATCAGATCCAACAACAATCATGGAATTTTTAAATAATTATTTAAAAGATGATTGCTTTAGAATGCACATATACATGTATTATCTGGTTTACTCGTTGAACAAAAATAAAATCAGTAGCCAGTATTTTTTGTATCTTATTACAAAATTGTTCTTAACAAGTAAAATAAATATATATGAGCATTTTAAGTTACTTACATTCTTTGTTATTGAAGAGTATATAGACACTAATGATTTTTATAATGAACTTGAAAATCTATACAAAATGGAAATTCTAAATTCTTATATTATTTTAGATATGGTTAGTCGTTTACCAGATTATAAGCTTTTTGATGTACGTAGTTGCTTAAGCATATTTTACAAACTTGTCATAGATAAAAATATAAAAATAAAATACTTTATACAGGGCATTGAATATCTAAAAGATAATTCATTCTTGAAGGACAATGAGTATAATCAAATAATTGAGCAATTAATTGATGATAAATACATTTCTAATTACGAAAAATGCAATCTTTAATTTTCAAAAATATAAATTGTTACTTATATACTATTCATACTCTGAAGTTATATACAGGTCAATTTGTTTAACTGTTAAAATGACGCTTAGTGCTTTAATTACATTATTTAAATATAAAAGTATGTTACGCAGTGCAGATCTGTTGGAGTTCCATATTACCAGCAGAAACGCACGCTGACGTGGGAATGATACAGCAAACGCTCTCGGCGATTACTCTAACAAATAGCTAGGTATTTTCTTTTTTTAAAAGGAAACCAACGACCGGCTACTCTGGTCGTTGTTTTTTGAGAATAATAAATTCTTTAAACATTATAAACAAATTTCTATAAGCAACATCTACGTGCAGTATAACGTGCCAAAAGTTAGGCCATGGTTTATTTATTAAATATCCAGCGTATAGCTGGTATTGAAAAAGATAAATTGATAAAACAACAAACATGCTAAGAATAGTTAGAATGCGTAGGTGTTGGTTGCCGGATCATACTTTGCGCGGGCCAACGAATCGGTGTAGACGGCCAGCTCCTTGGCGGGCGTGAAGGGCGGGGCGGATTTTGGCTGGAACAGCGTGTGCTTATCGGCATACACGTCCTGCCAGTACCTATACGCCTTCTTCTCGCGCACAGCCACCCTGGCGGCATACTCCTCAAGCTGCTGCTCACTGAGCGTGGCCAGCACATAGTCCGGATGCACCACCAGCATCTCAGCGCCGACCTGTCCAAAGCCATACGACTTGAGCAGCGCAGCCTTGACCACGCCACCCAGCGGCCTAATAGTGCTACTGGGGTAGAACAGCATATCGCGCTGGCGGAACGCCGCATCGATATTATCAGCATTGCGGTTGCCGGGCACCAGGCCGCAGCGCATGGCCTGTATGGCGCCGTTGAGCATCCATGCGGCGGCGGGACCCTTCGGATGCCCCGTCAGCCACTTCTGGCACACCACAGGCACGGCGTTGCCCGGCGTGCGGCCGAGCTGGCGCATCTGCTGGTCGACCACCTGCGCCTCGTTCAGGTCGTTGGCTTGCGTGGCCGTGCCGTGCAAGGAGGCCATCGAGATGTCGTCGGCGCTGAGGCCCCAGGCGGCCAGCGCGCCGAGCAGCGGAGACACCTGCGTGCTGGCGCGATAAAAGTCCACGCCCCAGGTGTCCTGCGCGGCGCGGCGGCGCACGCTGGCCTGCTGCTGGATGGCCTCGAGCTGGGCTGCGTCCTCCTCTGCGCTGCCTGCGGAGGTGGCGGCGCTGGCGGCGCTGGCGGCCCAGGCGTCGATGAAGGCAAGCTCGCGCTGCAGCTGCGCGCGGCGGAACCCGAGGTCCAGCAGCGGCGAGCCCGCTTCTTCCGGGTTCTGCCGGACGGTGGTCAGCAGGCCCATGCCGGGCGCCGGCAGCGAGGCCGACTGCTTGTCGGTGGCCGACGCTGTGTGCGCCACGATGGCGTAGATGGGCGCGCCGAACTCGATGGCGGCCGTGGCGGACATCAGAATGACCACGCCGGCGCCCTGGGTCTCGACGAAGCCCGCGCGCGTGGACGTCGTCGGCCGCGACATCTCATGCGGAGCGCGGCCCTGGGCCGCTTCTTCCTCGGACGAGCACGTGGCGCCCATCTGGGCAAACTCGTAGCTGCCCTGGTCCACCACGCCCTCGAACCCGCCCGCCACCATCACGCGCGCCGCGCCCTGCCTGATGGTGTCCGCAGCCACGTCCACGCTCAAGAGCGCCGTGGCGCAGCCGCCGATGGGCGGCTTGATTGGCCCGGCGGAGGACAGCAGCAGCATGTTGATCCAGGCGGCCATGCTGTTGGCGAACGTCTCCTGCATAATGTCCACGGCCACGGGCTTGTCGGTCATGCGCCTGCGGTACAGGTCGCGGATGGCGTGCACGCCGCCGGCGCCGCTGCCCAGCGCCGTGCCGACCTGCGACACGTGGAAGTACGCGTACAGCTCGTACGGGTCGGTGACGCCGGCGCGCACCAGGGCCTCGGCGGTGGCGATGATGGCGTAGCACGTGACGGGGTCCACCTGGCGCGCCACCTCGGGCGGCACGCCGTAGCGCTCGGGCGTCCAGCCCGACGGCAGCTGGGCGCCGACCAGGCGGTCGAAGCGCAGCGCCTTGGGCACCAGCAGCACGGCGCCGCGGCGGAAGCGCACGCTCCACGAGCCGTCGGCGTTGGCCCACGTGTCGACCAGCGCGCCGTTGCGCAGGCGGAACTGCGCGGCCTCGCTCTCGGTGGCCTCGAACGGCGGCAGGTCGCACGTGATCTGCAGCTCGCGGAACAGCGGCAGGGCGGCGGGGTCCGCGACGTCCCACAGGTGCGCGGCCTCGAGCAGGCGCACGCCGGTGTGGGCCAGGATGTGCGGCTCGTAGCGCCGCTTGATGTCGCGGTCGGCGACGGGCTCGCCGGTGGCGGCGTCGGCCCAGCCGCCGCCGGCGCCGTGGCGAATCAGGCCCATAACCCAGGCCAGCTCGACGCAGCCCTCGAGCGAGAACTCGCCGTGGGCCTCCATCTCCCAGCGCGTGGCGGCGCCGCCGTAGGGGCCGAGCTCGCCGTAGCCGGCGACCACGACGACGCGGTCGAGGTTGGCCATGCCCTCGAGCCGCTGGCGCAGGCCCGCGAGCCGCGCGCGGCTGGCCAGCGGCCGGGCGAAGCCCTGCTGCACGTTGGCCATGGGGTCGAACACGTGCGGGCGCAGGGTGTCCTGGGCGTCGTGGTCGGTGAGCACGGCGAAGTCGGCCAGGTACGCGGCGGCCACGGCGGCGCGCCGGCTGGCGTCGGCGGCCAGGCTGCGGCGGATGCGGCGCATGTTGCCGCTGACGTCGCGCACGCGCTGCAGGCCGCCGTTGAGGTCGGCCCACAGCGGCGCGCGCTCGGCCAGCGCGGCCATGCGCGGGTGCAGCAGGCCCATAATGTTGAAGGCCATCTCGGCGGCCGAGAAGGTGCGGCCGCCCAGCGCGCACCGCTCGGCGGGCGCGGCCGCCAGGTCGTTGGCGGCCATCAGCGACGTGCCGCGCGTCCAGCCGATGACGGCGCCGGCCACGCAGACGCCGGCGCCCCACTGCTCGGCGTGCCAGCGCGCCAGCAGCGTCTCGAGCGCCGCCTTGCTCTCGCCGTACAGCCCGTCCGACCCCAGCTCGCCGTGGTTCGGCGACAGCGGCAGCACGGCCAGCGTCGGCCGCGTGGCCCAGCCGGGCTCCGCCTGCTTGACGCGCCGGATCTCGCCCAGCAGGCGCAGCACGTTGGTCATCAGCAGGCGCAGCACCAGCTCGCTGCGCCCGCCCAGGCTGCTGACGTCGCTGGTGTACTCGGCCAGCGCGGCGAACGGCAGCACGTAGTCGAGGTTGCGGCCCAGCGTCACGTACACGTGGCGCACCAGCCGCCCGACGTCCTGCACGCTGGCCTGGTTGAACGGCAGCACCAGCAGCGCGGCGCCGCGCGCGCCGTGCGTGCGGTACAGCGCCGCGTAGTACTGCGTGGCGCGGGCGTAGTCGGCCGCCGAGGTCGTGGCGATGACGTAGGCGCCGCCGGCCAGCAGGGCCTGCACGAGCTGGGCGCCGATGGACCCGGCGCTGCACCCGGTCACCAGCGCCGTGCAGCCGGCGTAGCTGACGCCGGCGGCGTCGGCGGTCTGCTCCCGGAGGCACGCGTAGTAGCGCTGCGACAGCGCCTCGCAGTGCGCCCACGTGCGGCCGGCCACGTGCTCGCGCATGTGCACGAGCGGAAGGTGGCCGGGCTGCGCGGGCGCGGCGCTGACGCGGTCGATGTAGGCCGCCAGCGTGGGCTCGCCGGGCCGTGGCGAGCGCTCGCGGTGCGTGACGCGGCCGGCCGTGCTGACCTCGGTGGCCGGCTGCGACGTGCGCGCAAACTCGCGGTAGGCCGGCGGCCTGGCGGCGGCGTCGGCGCAGACCGCGTGGATGCGGCGCGCCAGGGCCAGCGCGTGCTCGCCGGCCTCCGGCTCGGGCTGCTTCGCCAGCGCGCCGCAGATGCCCTGCAGGTGGCCGACCAGCGCGGCGTCGGCGCGGTTGGCCAGGCGGTGCAGCCGGGCCTGCGTGTCGAGGCTGTCCCAGTCCACCGCCGCGCGCGTCTCGGCCACCCAGGCGGCGGCGTCGGTGCGCGCCCAGTTCCACGACGAGTCGTAGTGCCGCGCCTTGCGCGCGCTGAACAGGGGCTGCACGCCGTCGATGAAGTCCTGGCCCAGCTCGGCCACCAGCGAGCCGAGCTGCGCCTGCGCCTGCGCCGCCGAGTCGCCCTGGGCGTCCGCGGCTACCTGCGCCGCCGCCGTGTCTTCGGCCGGGTCGCCGGCCTCGCTGCGCAGGTAGTCGGCGTACGCCTGCGCCTGCTGCTCGGCCAGGCGCCGCAGCCGCGCCTGCGACCGGGCAAACTCGGGGCCGGCCACCGCCACGGCGGCCGCGGCGCCCGTCTGCCTGGCCGCGGCAGCGCCGGCGTCGGCCAGCCGGATGCCCACGGCCGCGGCGTATGCCCGGGCCACGTCGCCCAGCCAGGCGAGCGCCGCCGCCGCAGACGCCAGGCGCTCGGCCGGCTCCATGCCCAGGGCCACGAGCAGCGCGGCGTCCTGCTGGTGCGGCCTCTGCAGCCCATAAGCGTCGGCGAGCGCCCGGCGGGCGGCCGACAGGGGCATGCCGCCGGGCATCTTGCCGCTGAACAGCCGCGCCACCAGCGCAGAGGTGTGGCGGCCCAGGCCCGTGGCCGGCTCGGCGGCGCACCGCTGCAGCGCCGTGCTGGCGTCGGCCAGCGTGGCCTCGTCGAGGCGCTCCGGCAGCTGCTGCGCCGCCGTGGCGGTGGCGATGCCGAACTCGCGCAGCGCGTCGCCCAGGATCTCGTTGAGCAGCGTCGACCGCCCGCCCGTCAGCTCGCGCAGCGTGGCGCCCGGCTGCACGTCGGTGAACGCCAGCCGCAGCTTCTGCGCCACCAGCGCGCGCACCACGTGCAGCGCGGTCAGCGGCGCGTCGTCTGCCGCCTCGCGAGCCACGGCGGGCAAGCCAGCAGCGGCTGCTGGCGCAGGCTCAGCCGCTGCCACTGCTGCCATCGCAGGCGCAGGCGCAGGCTCAGCCGCTGCAGGCCCGCTCTCCGCTGGCCCAGGCTCGTCCTCCTCTCCGTCAGGCGCCGCCGCCTTCGCCGCCACGTAGTACAGCTCGTCGGCGTCGCGCGGGATGTGGCTCACGCGCACGTGCTTGTCGAGCCCGGCGAGCCTGAGCGTGGCCTCGGCCATGCGGCACAGCGTGGCCACGGGCCCGACCTCGACCAGCCGCTCGACCTTGCACTCCTCGAACACGCGCTCCTGCGTCTCGATCCACCTGACGGGCGACGCGAACTGGTACGCCAGCACCTCGATGGTCATCAGGCGCGCCAGGCGCATGCGCTCGGCGGGGTCCGCGATCTCGTCCTCGGCGCCCTCGCCGGCCTCGGGCCACTGCGCCAGCTCGTGCGCCAGCACCGGCGACCCCGTCTGCTGCCTGACCTCCTCGAAGTACGCGCGTGTCACGCGCAGGAACTGCGCGTTGAGGTTGGCGATGTAGCGGCCCTGCATCGACGCGTTGTCGACGTCTGTCAGCCGCACGCTGCGGCAGATGGTCTGCCGGAAGTAGCTGGCGCCCGACAGCAGGTGCGACGAGTGGAAGGGCACGTCGATGCCCGGAATCGGCAGCGTGGCGCGCCCGCGCGCCAGCTCGTGGCACGCGTCGGCCGGCGGCAGCGGCATGGCGTCGACCATGGCCCGCGCACGTGCCTGCCACCCGGCGCCGCTGAAGCTGAGCCCCTCCGCGTGCAGCCGGTCGAGCAGGCGGCCCAGCAGCACCAGCATCTGCTTGTTGCCGGCCACAATGTACTGGTGGCCGCGCACGTTGTAGTTGACAATCTCCAGCAGCAGCCCGGCGTGGTGCTGCCGTAGCCGGTCGACGGCGAACGCCAGGCAGCCCTCGCCGAACGCCTGCGCGACGCGCGCCGGGTTGACGGCCACCATGGCAAACTCCGAGCGGCCGCACGCGTCGCGCACAACCGTGGCCTGCATGGTCATGCCGCGCACAAACGTCACGTCGACGATGTCCTCGGGCGTCATGATGCCGAACGCCGCCAGCGCGCCGTACTCGCCCAGCGAGTGGCCGCCCAGCAGCGCGTTCTTCTGCACCAGCCCGTGGGCCCGCATGTCGGCCACGGCGGCAATGTCGAAGGCGATGATGGCGGGCTGCGCAAACTGCGTCGCGTGCAGCAGCCCGGCGCCGGGCGCGCGGAACGTGTATGCGCGCGACTCGGCGGTTATCTCGGGGAACAGGGGCAGCGCCTTGTCGCCCTCGCCCATCTGCAGCGCCATGTACGCCGCGCGCAGCTTGGCGCCGCACGTGCCGCCAAAGTGCACCGTCAGCTCGGCCGGGTTCTCCCACATCACGTGCAGCAGCGAGAAGCCGTACGTGGCCTGCATGTGCCGGTCGATGCGGTCCAGCAGCCCGCGCGACACGGCCGACGTGGCGTACAGGTCGCGCGCCATGCCGGGCTCCTGCGAGCCCTGGCCGGTAAACACGTACATTGTGCGCGGCGCCGCCACCGTGGCCGTGCACTCGAGCACAGGGTCCCCGTTGTTCCCATTGGCGGCGGCGCGGTACGCGCATGCACGCACCACCAGGTCGCCGTCGCACATGCCCGTGTGGTGCAGCGTGACGCGCAGACGCTCTCCGGCATCCACCGGCGCCATGCCGGCGGCTGCAACGCGCAGCACGCGCTCGGGCCGGCTGTCCGCCGCGTGGCGCTCAACCAGCGCGCGCACCGCGGCCACGGCCCAGTGCCAGGGCAGCTGCGGCGGCTGCGGCCAGGACGCCGCGGCAATGCCCGGCGCCACCAGCGCCACGGGCTGCGCCGTCAGCGCGTACTCGCCGGCCACCAGCGGGCACACCGGCGGCGGGGCGCCGTGCTCCAGGCGCATCGGGTTGCTGTAGTCGACGGGCTGCGCGTCGGCCATGCGCTGCAGGTACGCGAGCACCGGGTTGCCGTGCGAGTTGGTCGTGCAGTACGTCACGTCGGCGACGTGCTCCTGCACGTGCACGGCGTGGCGCACGCTGATGGTGCCCGTGGTCTCGGTGCGCGCCAGCGGAGGCCCTCCCGTGGTCTGCAGCTCGTAGCGCGACTGCAGGCGGAAGTGCAGCCGGTCGCCGGGCGCTATGCTGCGCGCCGCGTCGACTGCCGCCGCCGTGTAGCCGAACCACTCCTTGGACCCGAGCACCGCCACGTCGTCGGCCGTGGCCATCGTGATGAGCATCTCGGGCTCGTCCACGTGCCGGAAGCCGCGCCCGCCGGCCAGCGGAATGCCGCGGAACGCGTACGCCAGCGTGGTCGTGGCCAGCAGCCTATTGCTGCACTGCGTCTCGACTACCACCGTGGCCTGCTTGTCGCCGTCGGCGTTCTGCGTCACCTCGGTGATGCGTGCGCGGCTGCTTAGCACGTCGCCGACGCGCGGCAGGCGGTAGGCAATCGGCGTGCCGTGCGGCGCCAGCTCGACGGCAGCGGTCGCGAGCACTGCGTTGAGCAGTCCGTGGCCGACTGCCGGGTCGTCGGCTGCCGCCAGCGCCGCCAGCGCACATGGCTGCGCTACCATTGCGCACAGGTAGTCGAGGGGCGCGTCGCTGGCGCCATCGGTGTTGGGCGGGTAGCCCGGCAGGTCAATGCCGCACTGCCGGCAGAAATCTGCCACGCCCTCTGCCGTCACCTCGAACGTGCTTGCGTCCGGCAGCGCAGCATAGTGCGCACGTACTGCTGCGTCGCATGCGTCTGTCTGCTCGTGCAGCGGCGCCCAGGGCGTCGAGGGGCTGAACCGGTAGTGCTGCGTAAGCGTGAGGTCGCCCCTGTGCACTTCAAGCACGATTGCATGGTCGGCGTGAGTGTAGCGCACGCTGTGAGCAGGCGTGCCATCCTGGAACACAGTCAGCGTCTGGCTGGCGTCGTCGGCAGTCAGCTCTGTTGTGGCGTTGGTGATGGAACTGCAGTCCAGCAACTGCGCAACCGGGTTGCTGACCAGCCGCTGGCCGCGCACAATAGACGGCGACAAGCGCAGTGCCTCCAGCCAGCTTGGATTGCCAGACCCTTGTTCTGAGAGGTCCGCTGCAGGGCTATTGGCATTGCCAATCTCCTTCTGCAGATGTCCGACTACGCCAGCCAGGATCTCGCCGACAGGCTCATCCACCGTAGTAATCTGCCGGGCGGACACTGGGCCCATCGGCACAAGCATGCGCTGCACGTCGCCGTCGAGCAGTTTCTCGACATCCGCCTCGGAGCACTGGTCCAGGCAGCCGCGCATCATGTACCAGCCAAAGTCCTCGTCCAGTATGGGCACAAACGGCACAGGGCGCACGCTACGCTTGCACAGGTCGATAAAGTAGTCGGCGTCGTCGGTGGTCAGCAGCTGCGTGTGCATGAGCGGGAGCGTGCGCTTAAAGCTGGCAAGCTCGTCGAGCACAATGTCGTGGCCCTGGCTGGGTCTAATAGGCTCGTCATCCGTGACCAGACAGGCCTGCAGCCGCGACGCCATGCGGTATCCAAACATGGCCAGCAGCTTGCGCGTGTCCGCGCTGACCCACTGGTCTCCCTGCGGACCACGCGCAAACTCGAGCAGCCGGTCGACCACCTCGGCGTACGTCATGTCGCGTAGCTCGGCCGGCGCGCCGTCAGCCGTCCGCCCGAACCACGGGCGCATGTAGTCTGCGTTGAGCCGCTCAATGATCTCGCTCTTGCGCGCGCGCAGCAATGCCATCTGGCGGTCCTGCGGCTGGCGGAACACAGTGTCGCCAAGGTCGCGGCAGAGGCGCGCCGCACGCGTCGCCAGCACATGCAGCGTTGCACCCGTGTGGTCCACAATCGAGAGCACGCCGCCGGCAGTCGGCTCGTCGGCCACGTGCAGACGCTCAATGTCGCCTGCCTCGAGACCGGGTGCAGCCACCGCCAGCTCCTTGAGCGCGCCGGCCACTGGCGATTCGGCGGCAGCCAGCATGCGCGAGCGCAGCAGCACGCCGTCGAACGGCATGGGCGCACGTGCGCCGCAGGCGGTGGCCCAGGCACCCGAGAGCAGCCCAGCCGCGTCTTCGCCGCAGCCTACGCCGCTGCCAGCCACCAGCAAGACGTTCTTGTGCCTGCGGATGGCCGCGTAGTGCGCGAGCATCTCGGTGTGGAACTCGCCTAGCCCGTGGCGCCCGCCGCTGCGCCCGCCCAGCCACTGCAGCATCACGTAAAGCGACTCGTGTGCTGCTGCAAAGTCGAGCGTCTGCGCAATCTGCTTGGCGGTCAGCGGCCGCACGGCTACGTAGCGCAGCCCGGCGGCCAGGAGCGCATCGCCGGCGGCTGGCGAGGGCACGACGCCGTCTTCGATGCCCAGCCCGACAATTGGCAGGCCCTGGCGCTGCCGCATATGCGCAACTGCGCTCAGCTGCCACTCCCACGTGGCTGCATCTGAGAAGCGTGCGCCGCCTAGTGCAATCGGGTGGCCCGGCGGCTGCTTGTCCACTAGCTCAGCTACACGTGCCTCGAGTTCGTCGCGGTTGCACGTGCCCGTGATATCCAGCTCGGCCAGGAATCCCGAATTTGCTACGGCAGCCACAAAGTCGGTGCTGGCCGTAACCTGGCCGATGGTACCGACAAGCACCGGCGGCAGACCCGCAAGCAGCTGCTCGCTAAGCCGGCTGGTCAGGCGCTGGTCTGCATCAGCTGATCCGGCAAGACGGGTGGCATACTGGCTGACCCAGTCTGCAGGTCTGTCGGCAGTCGCGGCGTAGAGGTCGTCGCTGTCAGCACAGATGACGCCAATGCTGCGGCCGTCGGCAATCTCGCGCGTAAACTGGGTAGGTGACCCGGCTTCGCTGCTGCCAATCCCCATGTCGACAATGTGTGTAATGTCGGCATGGTCTAGCGCAGCCGCCCACTCGACCGGCCGAGTGTACATAAACTCGGCAATCGCGTCCGTCAGATCGCCTGAATCATTGGCGAGCGTGCGGATATCCGCGCACGAGCCATCAGGCGCCACGACCGCCGTTTGCATGCTGGCTGTGTCGAATACCCAGCCCTTGGTGCGAGCATACGCTGTGTGCCGCCCGACCACATCTGCCATGTGCGGGGTGTGGAATGCGCCTGCTGCCGCTGGCATAAATTTGAGTGTCACCTGCGGCTTGCGCTGCATGAACGGTATGGTCTCTTGGTCGCCGTCGCTGGCGCTGGCTGCCTTGCCACGCACGATGCTCACAAACTGCGCGAGCCACGCCTCGTTGCCGGCAACCACAAAGCGTGTGTCGGTGTTGCCCATTGCCATGTACACCTTGGCTGCCGGGTTGAGCCGGTGGAAGTCGTTGTACTTGCTGACCACTGCGTCGGCCACGTACCGCGCAACGCCGCCAACTGCTAGCATCGACGTCGATGTGCCTGCGCCGTTTTCCATCTCCTCGTCGTCGTCTTTGCTGCCGCGGTGGCTGCGCTTGGGCGGCTGCGGGCACACCATCTGGGGCAGGCATCCGCCAAGCATCAGCGTGCCAAGAGCCGTCTGCGAAGCCTGCACCAGCTGCTGCTGATCTGGCTGGGCACTTCCGCTCATCATGGACACGGCGGCCGCAACGACAATTCCATGGCTGTGCCCAGCCAGGCCTAAAATAGAATGTAAGAAAAAGCGGACACAATTAGCAACTTGTTTTCGGCCGAGCAAAGCGGTTGTTTATGCTTTCCTTTTTTAATGTGCAACTTACTTTTGATTCTCTTGGCAAGCTGCTCAGCCGACAAGTTAAGCACCCTGCAGACAATGGCAAAGCGCACGAGCTGCACAAGCCCCACGAGCGGAGCCACCACTGGTTCAGAGTCAACATAGGTGGCGCTAGGTACTGTTGCAGCCTCATTGCCTGAAACCCACTCTGCCACTTGGAAACCCTGTGGGTAGCAGTGCGAAATCTGCTGGTCCTGCGACTCTCGATGCAGGAAGTCAGACATCTGCTCGACATACTCGCCAACCAGCGGCTGGTAGATGCTGACCAGGCGGCGCAGCTCGGCAAGACTAGCCGTCCCGCCGCTGGCAAACCCGATCGAGCCTCGGAACACCATCATCGAGCGGTTCTGCTCGGAGAACAGCCCCGCCTCGGGTGCGCTGCTGGCATCATCCGGTCTCCACGCTGCGTAGAAGCCGCGCAGTACTGCATCGCAAAGACTGTTGGAATGTACCACAGTGTGGATGTTGGACTTGCCCGAGTCGCAGAAGCGCCGCGAGATCTCGCCAAGGGCAAGCGATGCTATTTCAGGGTGCTTGTGGTCTGCGGCAGTAGCGGCATATTCGATAAACCCGGCAAGAATCTTGATCTCACGTGCAGATATCTCGTCGCTATCGTTATCGATGGTGGAGTCTAGCTGGCTTGTATACGTATCGGCTAGATGTTGCCCGGCTTCTCTGAGCTCCTGATCAACCGGGATGTCAATCTTTACAGAGCGATAGCTGATTGTGATTGAGGGCATGTCTCGAACTAGGATAGAGCTACTATGACTACTCTCTTTTTAACGCTTTAGTGTATATATGACTCTTGCACTCTTAGTACTTTTGATGTAATAGTCATGGAAGTGGAAGAGGTGTTAGGAAAAAAAGGTGTACGTTCTTTGGTTCCAAGGATCGAGCAGACCTGGCGCGGGCATGCCCTTATCAATGCCCTGGGTTGGCAGGGAGTGTGCCAGAGCGCCAGAACGCCTGAACGCAGTATCATTGTGGATAAAAAGTGTGGTTGCCTAAAAAAGACAGTGAAATTGCCGCCGCCTCACTTGTTCTGTTGTCCAGACACATGCCAGCGGTGTGGAACTTTTCGTGCTCTCCCTCATGATAGCTTCGACTAGTTTGCATTCCGTTATCGCCTACTACAGTGGTTCGAAAAAGGCAATCTTTTAGTACTGGATGGCGTGGGCGTGTGAACCAAGATGGCCGGCATGCGTTCGTACAGTTGTATACTATTATGCTTTCGGGTTGTACGCTTGGATAAGACTATAGACACGTACATTGCCATTCACTGAATCCAGCTATTGTCTATGATGTGTCGGCCAAAATAGCTAATATGCACCTGGGCGCCACAAAAATTCGATATTTATGATTTATACGCAATGTTCTGACAAACTATATCGATTTGTGCATTTGCGTTCCCCTTTCGCACTCTTTTTATTTTCTCCTTCGTGCTTCTGCTTCATAGTAGGATCCATACTGAGAATTTGTGCCATTGTTTCTAGCTGGCCATCCATCCATGTCGCTAAATACATTTGTTTATCTATGGGAACAAAAAGAAAGAAAGAAATTGTTGTGCTTGCTGCCTCCTATTGCTTGTCCACATGTGTATGGACGCAATTGCCGAGATGCCCATATTGACGGTGCACTCGCACGCCATCCACGCCTAGCATGATCAACTGATTGCAAAAGAAAACGTGACACTTTCAGCCAGAGATATACATGCTCCTTGAAAGGACACATCCCCGACTTGCCTAAAAAGAAAATGTTTTGTGCGCCAAGAATCTATTTTCTACAAGTTTCCGATTGGAAGCAATTTGATCGGCCTCCTTTTGCCAAGAAGAAAATATACCCTTTTTTTAAAAATGTGTTTTGCTTCTGCAAGGACCAGAAGCGGTCTAGCTTATGCCAGAGACAACCTTGAAGAGACCGGCGCTATTCTGAGCACTATAAATTGACCAAAAGTGCAAGCTGTGATGGGACGTTGACTCAGCACAATCCCCGTCTATCCCCCTCAACCCCCTCAAATGCCGTCAGCCGAACAATACTTTACGTACACCCCCGTCAACGTGGCACCAGAGATATGCGCATGCGTGTTTTTCATTGTTGCCATCATCAGCATTACCCAGGTCATTAGGGCGCGTTCGGCGCGCTGGCTGTTTATCTTGGCCGGAACAGCAATTGCCGAGAGCGCTGGATACGTTTTTCGAGCAGTGTGCATCTCACATGCGTCAATAGGGCTGTACATTGCGATGACTCTGCTCCTCCTTGTCTCGCCCAACGCATTGGCGCTATACAACTACAGGATCGTTGGTGTCATTGCCAGACAATCAGCGGTGGCTGACGCACGAGCGCTTATGCGTCCAAAGTTTATCACACGCGGGTTCTTTATCAGCGATGTGCTGTCGTTTCTCCTGCAGATGGCCGGCGGCGGGATGATGGCCATGGAATCGATGGCAAAGACGGGAAAGTACATTTGCATATTTGGGCTTGCAATCCAGCTCCTGTTTCTGTCGGCGTTTACGTGGATAACCATTGTGGTTATGAGAGACAGGAGATACAAGGTGTTGGCTGGTCCGCACAATGCAGATGGGCGCAGTGCCAAACGCCGTCTGTTTGCTGTCGTGCTTTTCACGACCATCCTGATATTTGTACGCTCAATCTACCGCTTGATCGAGTTTATCGACGGATACGGCGGCAAAATCTACGGAGCCGAATGGGCGTTCTATGTGTTTGACATGGCAATGATTCTGGCAATCTTTCTGTCATATGTCGTGGTGTATGTGGGGCACCACTTTCCACGCAACAAGCAGCAGCAGCAGCAGAACAACGAGTACCTCATGCATCCGTACTCTTGAGCGATTGGCAAGTCGATTTATTTTTAATTGCCAAGCCTCGAGATGCGGACAGTTTATGCATGTTTATGTTAGCCAAGAATGACGAATTTCTAGAATAAACAATGTGAAATGTTATATAAACTGTGTTTTCTAGTTAGATTACAGGGTATAAATAGTGGCAAAGTGACGGCTAGTGCCTAGATTTAAAGCAAGTAAGTAAGCAATCCCAACCTAGCTGATATCCAATGTCCACAACACTAGACTATTTCGCCTATATTCCTGTTCACGGCGCTCCCGAGACGGCGGCGGTGCTGTTTGCAGTCCTTGCAGTCATATCGACGCTTCAGATACTGAATACAAATTCAGCACGCTGGCAGTTTATTCTCGTCGGCACAGCAGCTGCCGAAAGCATCGGGTACATTTTCCGCTCGGTGTGCATCAACCACATATCCCTGGGGCTGTTTATCTGCATGAACCTCTTTCTGCTGCTGCCGCCTAACGCTCTGGCGCTCTTCAACTACAAGATTATCGGCGAGGTGGCACGCGGCTCTGGCGTTGAAGCCGCTCGATTTTGGAAACGGCCCCACTTTCTTGTCTGGTTCTTCTTTGCCAGCGACGTGTTTTCGTTTGTTCTGCAGTCCACTGGAGCCAGCATGACGGCCGCAGAGGACGCAAAGACAGCAGGCAAGTGGATATGCATTGTCGGTCTAGCGATTCAGCTTGTATTTCTGGGCTTGTTTCTCCTCATCACGGTGGCAATCATGCGCGATCGGCGGTACACGGTCTTGGCGAGAGACGGGGATGCCACGGGGGTGGCCTCGCGGCGCAGAGTGTTTAGATTGGTGATTGCGACCAGCGTGCTAATCTACGTGCGGTCAATTTACCGGCTGATTGAGTTTATCGACGGGTACGGCGGCAGAATCTATCGGGCCGAGTGGGCGTTCTATGTGTTTGACTTTGCGATGATTTTCTTGGCGGTTGGGGTGTACGTCGTGTGGCATATCGGTCATCACTTTCCTCGCAAAAGCAAAGCGATTGGCGGCGGCGATGCAGCTTCTTGAAAAGAATTTTCCATTTATTGTTTCCATCTTGTGAGCTTGGCAGCTTCCATTTTCCACATCGTCCTCAACCATCCTTGGCCAGACGTCATCTGCATGCTGCATAGAAAGACATCTGCAGAAGGCATATTGCGCAGCTTGGATTGCCGCGCATGCCAAGAATAGACATTGCAATTAGATGGAAAAATAAAGCAACAACAACAACAGCAAGAACTTTGACATTGGTATAAATAGAAAGACGCCCGGGCCGGTTTAGACATGCGATAGAAACATCACTTACAATCTATTCTTAATATCTCATCTCTTGCGGACATTATTATATACCTAATCCAACATGGCTACAGCCCAAGATTACTTTACCTACAAGCCGGTGCACGGAGCGCCCGAGGCAGCAGCCGGCGTGTTTGCCGTGGCTGCCGTCCTTTGCGCATTCCAGATTGAGCGCACTCGCGGCGCGTTCTGGCTCTACATTTTGGTGGTTGCCGCGGTGCTCGAGTGCGCCGGTTTCATCACTCGAGCCATCTGCATCTCGCACGCCTCACTGGGGCTGTACATTGCATCGAGGATCCTGCTGCTCGTTCCGCCGAACGCCCTGGCGATTATGAACTACAAGGCCGTGAGCCAGATACTTGTTGTCGGCCAGCGGGAGACTGGCGGCCGCGGGTGGCGTAGACCGGGGTTCCTCCTGCGCTTCTTCATTCTGGGCACCGTGGCGTCGTCGGCGCTGCAGATTGCCGGCAGCGACATTCTGGCTGCCAATGCGCCAAAGCCGAGCGACCTGGGCCGGCGGCTGTATCTCGCCGGAACTGCAGTCATGGTCGCAGTCCTGGCGCTGTTTATTTCTGCAACTGTGGCGGTGGCTGTCGCGGGGGATGTGCGCGAGGCCGTCGGTCGCGCGGCGAGCAAGCGAGTGGCCGGCTGTCTGCTGGCCACAACGGCGCTACTGCAGGTGCGCGCCGTGGACCGCGTGATTGAGTACGCCTTGACCTACAACGGCACACGGCATATCGGCGAGTGGTCGTTCTACGTGTTTGACTTTTCGCCCATGGTTCTGGCGTTCATCGTGTACAACGTGCTGTTTATCGGGCGCAGCTTCCCGCGTGGGTCAAAGAAACAAGTCGACAGAATGGTAGAACTGCGCAGTTGAATACATTTAATAAATTTTCTAGGCTAGATTAGACGGCTGTTGTTTTACGCTGGTAGCTGATGGCGCCGCACGAGTCGCGGCCGTAGGGCTGGACCGGGTAGTAGCTGTCGCGACCGCGCACCTTGAACCACAAAAAGACCTCCTGCAGCCTGCGGCCAATGCACCTGACGTTGGGCTCGACGCCCCACTCGCTGAATATAGCCTGCTTGAACTGCTTCAGCGAGTACGTGTTCTTGGGCCGACGTCCGGACTCGGGCTCGGTCGGCACAATGTCGTGCTTGGCCAGGGCCTTGTACAGGTCGTACTTGGTGCGCAGGTCGAGGATTGTGCGGAAATAGTCGGCGACCTCCTGTTGCGGGCGGTACGCGTCCTCGGCGTAGCATTCGGGATGCAGGGTCGAGACGCACGTGCCGTGCTTGACCCACTCGTGTGTCCAGAACCAGTTGTTGTCGCCCTTGTTGGACGGCCAGTACGTGTTCATGTCGGCCAGCAGGGAGACGTCCGAGGCGCGGATTATCGAGGTGATGTTTGTGTAGGCGCGTGCTGGGTCGCAGCCGTTGGCCGGCAGCTGCTTGCCCTCGCAGGTGTCGGGCCACAGGCCGTGCACGGTGAACGCGTTGGACGGGCCCCAGCGCGTGTCCCACTGCATCGCCAGCACAAGCAGCCCGTTGGTCGGCGAGCAGCAGGGCGAGACGGGCTCGCCCGAGCAGGATATTGTGTCGATGGGGCATGTCGCGTTGGTTGCAAAGAAGGAGTGCTGGCGCTGCAGCGGGTTGGCGCTGGCCACCGCCAGAGCAGAAACGGCGAGCAGGGCAGAGCTAGACAAAAAGTGCATGGTGTGGAAATTCGAGCTGAATGTAAAGTAGGTGAGGATAGAGGAGAAGAAAAACGAGCGGCCGCCGTGGTCCCTCTTCTGGTTTCCATGCAGCATATCCTCTGGTCACGGGATGAGAGAGAGAGAGATCACAGGCACGTTCACTCCGTACGCTGCCAGTCAATCAGAAGCCGAGAAACCGGTTTCAGGCCGTGGGTTGTTTGTCCAAAAAGCCTTTTATTCTTGCATTTCACTCCAGCTTCAATTTCGAATAAAAGAGCACTCTTAAATTCTGTACCACTCATACATCCGACGGGCGTGGGCATATCGGCATACTGGCATACACCGTTGGTCGAGCGACATACTAAGCACATAGCAAAAAGCAGCACATAGCATGGCAGGTAAGTCGGCTGGCGCGTTTCTGAAGAGAGGAGAGCTGTGAATTTACCAACATACTAATTACCGGCATGTGCTGGCACGGGTAGACTTTGGGTTCGACTGGGACGACGACGACGGCGGCATCAACACCAGCACCAACACCAACACCAACATCAGCGAAAACAAGGAGGAGAGCGGGCCCGTGGCACAAGAGGCAGATGAGGCGAATTGCGAGCGGCAGCAGCTGCCGCCCGGCGTGGTGGTGCACCGCGTGGCGGCGTCCGACAAGCAGGCGAACCCGGATGGCACAACCGAGAGCTCGTTGGTCGAGGCGATGGTGACCGACTCTGCCAAGGAGCAGCAGGTGCAGACGCTCGAGGACGCCGAGGCAGCGCACATGACCCAGGTCGAGATATTCACACAGCGCGCCAGCAGCATGTTTATCTTCCAGCGCGTGTGGGCGGCCAAGGAGGCCGGGCGGCTGCTGGCGCAGGAGAGCGTCAGCGTCGGGCTGCGCGTGCTGGTGCCGGCGGCCATGCGGCTGGCCGAGGACCGCGAGCTGTTTGTGCGCGAGACGATGGCGCAGAACCTGCAGCCGACGCTGCACTTTTACTACGCAAACAAGGCAGCCGTGGCCGCGATAACTGCCGAGGCCGAGGCCGAGGCGGAGGCCGAGGCTGAGGCCGAGGATGGCGAGAGCAGCGGGCCGGCCAACGCGCCGCCGACTGCCGACGCGTTCGGCGCGTGGCTGCACCGCGTGCTGCTGGCGCCGCACCCGTCGGTGTCGCTGCCGGCGCAGCGCGCAGCCGTGGGGCTGGGGCGGCAGCTGGCGTTCGACGCGTTCCACACGGAGATTGTGCACGGCGTGGTGCTCAGCCTGGTGCAGAACCCGGTGCACCAGCACCTGCTGCGCCAGCGCGAGCGGTCGAAGGACATGGTCGTCAAGGCGCGCGCGTCGGCGCCCGGGCCCGGCGCGCCGCCGGCGGCCGCGGCAGCGGCGGCATCGGGCGGGCTGGGCGCCGGGCTGGCGTCGCTGTTCGGCAGGCGCAGCTGGCAGAGCGACAAGCCGGCGGCGGCGGCCGACGCGGCCGACGACGCGGCGCTGGACGTCGAGCAGATGGTCGGCGCGCCGGGCTTCTTCGTGTCGCCGGCCGACGACGAGGCGCGGCTGGCGGCGACGCGGCGCAAGCTGCTGATGCTGCACATGATCCACCTGGCGGCGGTCGAGTATGGCGCGGCGCAGCGGCCGGCGGTGTTTGTGCCGGTGGTCGAGCGGGCGGCCAAGGACCCGGCGTTCGAGGTGCGGCGCGACGCGGCGGCCGTGCTCGGCTCGCTGGCCAAGGCCGTGTCGGCCGACCTGGCCGTCGACGTGCTGTTCCAGTGCTTCCTGCACCTGGCGCAGGACGCCGTCTGGCAGGTGCGCCAGAGCGCCGCGCGCCACGCGCTCCCCGGCCTGGCGCTGGTGCTGGCCGCGCGCGACGCGCCGCGCGACGCGCACGTCGACGCGTACGCGTACGCCAACCACCCGCCGCGCCCCGTGGCCGACCGCCAGTGGCTGCAGCTGGTCGAGAGCCTCGCCGGCCCGCGCGAGCCGTCGCACCACGTGCGCGCCGCCGTGTTCGAGTCGGTCGGCCGCCTGGCGCTGGCGCTGGCCGACTGCCCGCGGTCGCGCGACGCGCTGGCGGCGCTGGTGGTCGGCGACGTCCAGCGGGCGCACGGCGGCGGCGGCGGGCTGTTCGGCGGCGCGCCGGGCGGCGACGACGGCGCCGGGCTGGACGACGACGACGACGACGACGGCGCCGGCAGCGACGGCTACGCGGCCGGCAGCGCCTACGACGACGCCGACGAGGCCGCGGCGGCCGAGGAGGCCAGCGCCGTGATGATCCGCGCGCTGGGCGCGGGCGCGGCGCCCGCGGCCCGCACGGCGCGTGGCCGCCACGCCGCGCGCACGCGCCCCCACGCGCCGCCGCCGCACGCGCCGCGCGCCGTGGGCCGCGACGTGGTGTACCAGTGCGCGTTCAACTTCCCGGCGCTGCTGGCGGCGCTGGGCGCGGCGGCCGGGTGGGAGCGGCTGCGCGACGCGTACATGCAGCTGAGCAAGACGGAGCACTTCGCGGCGCGGCGCACGCTGGCCAGCTCGGCGCACGAGGTGGCGCGCATGCTGGCCGGCGCGGCGAGCACGTGCGCGGCGGCGCACAGCGCCGACCTCGAGAGCGTGCTGTGCCTGTTCCTCATCGACAGCGACGAGATCAAGATGGCGGCGCTCGAGCACCTGGCCGACACGCTGCGCTGGCTGGCGCCGGCCGGCCGCGTGCGCTGCCTGCCCATGGTCACGCAGGTGTTCCGCCACGACGGCCGCGCCTGGCGCACGCGCCAGCTGATGGCGCGCCAGCTGGTCGGGCTCTGCCGGCTGTTCCCGGCCGCGCTGGTGGTGGCCAGCCTGCTGCCGCTGGCCGTCGACTGGGCCCACGACGCCGTGGCCGGCGTGCGCGCCGCCGTGGCGCCCGCCTTCCCCATCGTGTTCGAGCTGACCAAGCTCGACCCGGCCACGCAGGTGCGCTTCTTCGAGACCGTCATCTCGTTCTCGCACGCGCAGTCGTTCCGCGGCCGGCTGTTCTTCGTCGAAATCTGCGCCGCGCTGCTGGCCCACGACCAGGACCCCGACGCCGACCCCGTCGACTTCGACCAGTTCTTCCTGCCGTCGCTGGCCGCGCTGGCCGCCGACCGCGTGGCCAACGTGCGCATCGCCCTGGCGCGCCTGGTGCGCCGCATGCTCGAGAACCGCATGCGCCGCCAGAGCATCTCGGCCACCCTGGCCGACATGTGGGCCGCCGGCCCGCTTCCCGACCAGCTGGCCGCCGCGTCGGTCTCGGCCTCGGCCGCGGCCTCGGTCCCGTCCCAGGCGCCGTCGCCGCCGCCGAAGCCTGCCGATGCCGACGCGCGGTTCAACGCGCACCGGTCGCTCGAGTCGGCGGCGCGCCGTCCCCGCCGGCCACGCCGCAACACCACGCCCATGCGTGCGCACCTGCTGGCCACGATGGTGCAGCAGCTGGCGGCCGACAGCGACCGCGACGTGCTCGACCTGGTGCGCGACCTGCCCGGCCTGCCCATCGTCGGCGCAGCAGCCGCTGCGCCTGCACCGGCGCCTGCCGCTGCGTCGGCTTCGGCGCCGTCGTCACCAAGGCCGGCTTCGTCATCTTCCTCGGCGTCCTCGTCGTCGTCAGTGCCCTATGAGGACTCGCGAGACAGCCGCAAAACATCCAGCGACAAGCCCACCGGCTTTCCCGATGATACTGACCCGCCCCGCAGCTCCGGAACCAGAAGCCCCGACTGCAGCGACGACCTCGACGCCCTCGCCGCGCCCTCGCCCATGAGCATCCCGCTCACCTCCGCCGCTGCAGCAGACTAAATCTCTCATTTTCCCGTGCTAATTTAATCTTTCGTCACATGACACTGCCGTTTTACTTGCATTTCTGGCCGCCGTTCCTTCCTTTTTTTTTCTTCTTCCCCGCTCTCCTTTCCTTCAAGTATTCCAATTATTTATTTCCTCATTGCACCCTCCAATTTCGCTTACATTTACCGCAATCCGCCTGCCTCTCACCTATAAATCGCCAGTTCACAATGTCCACCCCCTGCCGCCGCCGCCTAATGCGCGATTTCAAGCGCCTGCAGGGCGACCCGCCCGAGGGCATATCTGGCGCTCCCTGCCCCGACAACATTATGCTCTGGAACGCCGTCATCTTTGGCCCCGACGACACGCCCTTCGAGGACGGCACCTTCAAGCTCGTGTTGAATTTCGACGAAACCTACCCGAACAAGCCGCCGACCGTGCGCTTCGCATCAAAGATATTCCACCCGAACGTCTATGCCAACGGCGAGCTCTGTCTAGACATTCTGCAGAACCGCTGGTCGCCGACATACGACGTGGCGGCCATTCTGACTAGCATACAGAGCTTGCTTCACGATCCCAACCCCAACAGCCCGGCAAACGCAGAGGCGGCAAATCTGTACAGGGAGAACCGCAAGGAGTATATCCGCCGTGTACGCGAAGTCGTCGAGGAGTCTTGGGAATAACGTTTTGTGTTTAAAGTATTTATTTATATGTGTTCATGTCAAACTATCTATTTTTTAGTATCCTCCGCGGCTCTGATGCGAGGCAGATGAATGAATAGACAACATCTAATTACTGGATTATATAGAACAGCACAAAAATCTTAGTTGGAAACAGATAGCCACATTGTCTCTACTATTATCTCTGTCTGGTAACATTAGGCGTAAAGTCAGTAGGACCCTCGACATAAAGATAGAATGGCTTTGGACATTGACCATACACTGCATCATTAACATATGTATACCCACCACTATCGTCTCTATAGCAACAATTTACTAGCCGATAATTTGCATATCTTTCCATTGTAAATATAAAATAACATATCTCAGATAACCATAGAGTGTAAATTGGTCTGTTTCTGTAAAATAAAACCAAATCATCAGGAGAAAGTTGGCAAATGAGTGCCTTTTCTCCACCAACATCTGATTCAAAGTGGATGTTAACAAACATATCAGTAGAGCCAGGCATGATTTTAATATTTGTGTTATAGTCGATGAAATGTGTTTTGGATAATACTTTCAATGTTAAATGCAGCTGTATTGTTCCCATTTTATAGTGAACAGTAAGCATTGCATTAAGCTGTATCTCTCAAAATGTAAAATTTTAAAAAAAAATTAGTTAATAAAGAATAACGTGCTAATTACATGTATTGCACTTTTTTTTGTAAAAAGAAGTATATTAGATGTTGAAAAGCAAAATTTATTCTTTTAAAGCAAATATAAAATAGCCAAAACATCTTTGCATAACCAGATATTATTGGATTATAACGCTACTACTTTAATACTCCTTTAAAGTGATATTTACTTTTATTTCAAAGAAATTTACCTAAGTGTTTTTTTAAAAAAAAATATTGTAAAAAAATATATTAAAACTTCTTTCACATTAATAAATTTTATTAAATTAATCATTTGTGTAAAAGATAAAAACGTTTCAAGTTTTATATATATTAAATTTTTTGTTAAAAGAAAGATAAAAACAGCAAGTTGTCATAAAGCAAATTTTATTATAAAAGCCATAAACCCAACACTTTTTAGAAACGAATTAGTACAAAGAGATATTAAAAATTAAATTTTATTTATAAACCAAATTATTTTGTGATTTCTGGGGTATATGAACCAAATAAATTTGGGGGATAATTTCTTCTTTGCTTGCTTCTTTTTAAATCTTTTTAATTTAAATCCAATTTATCAATCTATTTATTTTTGATGCTTTCCCAAAAACAAGCCGATAACCTAAAGAAGAACTGTAATTTTTATTAATATTTGTTAAACATCTTTTATTTTTATTTTCCGACTGTTTTGCTGCTGATAATAATATTGTTATAAATAATGAATACATGATAACATTATTAATATATATTTTTTATGTTTTTTCTTGTTTGGCTTGATGTTTCAAAAAAATTATGTAATCTCCCAGATTGAAGTTTAATATTTGAAAATAATTATCCATAGCTTTTATATTAGAGATACTACTATATAAAGAAGTGCTTGATAAAAAATATATCTCTGAAGATGACGTTCATATGGATAAGACTGGGATGTGCTGTCTCTTGTAGCCAGATTATCCCCTAACAAGTATCTCAATGTAATTGTATAAGAATAAAGAGCAATTTAATGTTGTGGGTGCCTGTGTCAATAGAGCAAAAATGGAGCATATGCCTTTGTTTGATATTAAAAACTGTGACGAGCTCATTTGTTTTAACAACGTTTCTATGTAAATACTCACGCTATTATCAAGGCCATGCCATTTTTTATCTGATTAATGCTTTATTAGTCTAAAAAATCCATTTATCTTCCTGTCAAAAGGCGAGATTTGGGTGAACTAATACTTTTTATCATATGTTGTTTTGTCAACAATAAAATTTTGCCGCATAAATTAAAACTTATTCGCTGTCCTGAGTACCAGCCAAATCGATTTTTTGTATTTTCCAACTGTATAACTGTTTCTCGCTGCATGTAACGGATGTCGGCAAAGCACATGTGCAGTAACCCAAAATAATTTTACATATATTGGGGTTTGAGATAATAAGAAATCTCTCATTCAATCGAAATTAACATTTAAAAAATAGTAACTACAAACTAGTAAAACAGGTAATTGATGGCAACTGCATACATCTATTCTTTGTTTACTTTGACATTGATTTTTAATTTAATTACCTTATAAGGATGCATGCCAATTAAGCAAATATTAAGCTAAGTGATTATAAACAAAAAATTAATACTAGGCAATAGGTTACAACAGCCTACTTTAAGATAAGATTAGATTGTTTGTCAACATGTTCAATCAACATTTAAAACTTTGTAATGCAACATTAGCTAACAATATGTAGTATTATAAAATAATAATCAGCATACTTTCCATAGGATTTAAATTTATTTAATTGTAATTGGATTTAATTTTGTTAAATTGATTAAAATTTATAGTAAAACTTCCAAAATCGTATTGACAAAAAAAATTATAAGGCTTGTAAGTTATAATAACAATATAGTAATCATGTAATAGAAATCCAATATCTGATGCTAGTTTGGCATATATCCGTTATCATCAAGTATGTGTAGCAATATTATTGGTATTGTCTAACTAGTTTTTAAAAATACATCCTCACATAAATATACGCTAAATATACATACACACATTGCAATCTAAAATGTTACTATTGTTTTTTAGATAATATTCATTTTAACTATTACATAATTATAACATATAGATATTATGTTATAGCAGTGACGTAATTATCCACAACAAATAACTAGAGTGTATCAATTCTGCAGCTATAGACTGATATAACTTTAACATTTATAGAGACACTTTAAAACATATAAACAAAACATATTTAAATTAAGGCACTGCACATTACCTTCATAATGACATGCATAATGTAACTGGATAGCTTTATTTTAAAAATTTTGTACATTATAACTTGAAGCTTTTTAGCACCACTTTGGACCATGTAATGTCAAAGAAGTCACTGAAAATGCTATGAGAATACTTTGGCATGAAACTTTGTAAAATTGACATGCTAAACTAATCTCTCGAACAAGGCATAATTTTATGAATTTAGTAATTATTAATAGAAAACATGGGCAGGCAAAATTTATTCAGTTTTCCTTCTTTGACATATTTCAAACAATTATATTAACTACACTTTTTAATAAACTATAACTGCAACACACTCTAATGGAGGTCATCTAATACCTCATAATCTGAGAGCATTTGCCTAATTATTACTTATTTGAATAATCTTGGCATATTGTTTCATATATAATATACTTATTTTGTTTTTATTATCCCATCTACTACCAATAATTTAATATATTCTTTGCATATTCTTTTTGCTTATGTTTTACTAAAACATTATCAGGATCCGTATTATTTTCGGTGCCACACCGAAAATAATATGGATCCCGAATGGGTTTCAGTGAAACCCCTAACCCCTGGGTGGCTGGGGGTGTGTCAACTAGCCAGATGATTTGGTATAACCTCCAATGAATTCAGTAGTTTTGTAATTTTTTTAAGCCTTCAGAATGACTAATGTCAACCGGCAACATTATTGTTTAACCTCCTGATTGTATGACAGCCGTGCCACTTGGTTAGCTCATTGCATACTATGATTACACTGAAGCAAGTCAGGCATCTCTAGTGAAGTGGGTAAACTAGACTATTTTGATTTTTATCTTGCAGTCAGTAATAATTTAGATTTGTAACACTTGTGACACAATTCTTGAACAGGTGGAAAGTTAATCTCATACTCAGTATTACATCAGTGTTGTCAAGCAACCTGCCCTTGACAAAGCGCTCTTTAAATGTTTTGTAAGTTTTGCTACAAACCCCATGCTTAAAGACCTAGTAGCCATTTGTGAAATAGCAAAGAGAATTGAAGTTAAAATGGGGATTTTGCCGAATTTGTTTTTATTGTTCTCACCAGTCTGGTTTTACAAGTTCAAGATGCAACATGACATACAATCACATGGACTTCATGGAGAGGCTGCTAATGCTGGCTACACAGCAATAACAGAGCATTTACTAGATATTCAGTCTAAACGAAGTAAATATGCACAAGGTAATATACAGTGGCAGGCATAACTGTCCCAATGTTTTTCTTGTCTGACTTTGCAAACATGTAACTTTTTAAATTGTAAAGCTATGAAAATCTAACAATTATTTTCTTGTAGCCTGCCTTTGGGTCTATTAGTATATATTGTTATACTTTGCCACAGGAAAAAATGGAGAAATTGTAGGTGATTAAAAAGTTAAATCGCATTGGGACAGTTATGCCTGCAGTTAGATGATATTATTCAATAAAATTAATCTCAACAACTTGTTAATAGAATATCAATTTGTAACAATAAACTTGTAAACCAATGTAGGCAGAGTACATCAGACTGGCTTGAAATTATTCACAGCGATGCCATAGCAAGTTTTGCCAACCAAATTGCAATGTTTATCTGCATTGATTGCTGGCACCTCATATTCTTGATAGAGGTGTCCTCTATAGTCAGTTTACATGTTGTATGTATACACGTGGTCTGGTAATTAAATTGATTACCTTGCACATTTAAATAACAGCTTGCTGACTTTTTTCTGTGAAAATCTTTAAAAACTTTAGTATCAATTATCCTGGTATACAACTATTTAGTCAACACTATTACATTAGTTTTCAACCAAACTTGTTGATAATATTGAAATAATTGGGCTGGTTGTAAGTACTAAATATTTCAAATATTAAGCTGCTATTGAGAGTGTGAGTCAACATTAAGAATTGAAGCTTTTACCCTATGTACCACATTATAATCAACACCTGATTTTTAGTTATCCACAAGTTCACAATCTTTTGTGTAAATATATCAAATTAATTAGAATACACCACTATTACTATTAATAATGTATATGTATTTCTAAACAAATTCATCATCCTGCTTTAGTTGACACTAAATTAGTCAAGTTGATCTTTATATTTGTGCAAGATGAACATGTGACTCCAGCTTCGTAGAATCACTCTACAAAGTTTATTTAAAGCACCCTGTTTTACGACAACATGTACACACCCTTTTGGTTATTATATAATGCTTTGGAGGTCATCTAATACCTCATAATCTGAGAGCATTTGCCTAATTATTACTTATTTAAATAATCTTGGCACAATGCTTCCGATATAATATATTTATTTTGTTTTTATTATCCCATTCACTACCAATAATTTAATATATTCTTTGCATATTCTTTTTGCTTATGTTTTACTAAAACATTATCAGGATCCGTATGATTTTCGGTGCCACACCGAAAATCATAAGGATCCCAAACGGGTTTCAGTGAAACCCCTAACCCCTGGGTGGCTGGGGGTGTGTCAACTAGCCAGATGAGTTGGTATAACCCCCAAAGGGAATATTGATTTTGCTGCATACAGCTGCCAAAAGTTTAGAAATGTACATGTTTATTTTCTTTGCCTTTCTACTTTTATTAGTCTATTGTATCTTTTCTAAAATAAGCCCATTTCATGTCATATATGAATTCTTGTTATTAAAAATACATGGCTCATTCTTGATAGCACCATTACTGGCATTTGCATTTACACTTGCCGCCTGCCTGCGCACCTGCCGGCCTGCCTGCACACCCACTCACCGGCCTGCCTGCCTGCGCACCTGCCAATATCTCTGCCCACTGGCCTGTGCACTGATTGTGCAGCAGCTGGCATTGTTGCAGGAGTTGCAGCACTGTCGTAGCTTTTGCTTAATAATTTTATTTAATATATTATCTAACTCTCTCAAAAGTATGTGTACTGTCTGCGAGCAAACCATTTTTTATTATAAGTTGTCAATGGAAGCACAAGAAATAGCTCTCTATATAGCAACTTAGAATTTATTATAATTTTTTATTTAAAAAGGTTATTATAAATTTTAAAGTTATTAAAAATTGTTAGATGTTAAACTCAGCCATATACGCGGTATGCCAGAATCAATCACCATCGAGAGGGGGAAAGAAAAATGGCTGGAAGATGCAAAGTTCAAATTTGGCTGGCAATCGGTACAGCCAAAATGGTCACTTTAAGCGGGCAAATCCTTATTTCAGAAAACAGCTCAAAAAAAGGGCAGAAAAGCAATCAAATCTTGTATTTTTGGCTGGGGAGCCAATCAGAAAATTCTTATTTCGGACAATCAGAAAGCTTTAAGCGGGAAAAAGGGGCGAAATCTGGCCATAGTGCAGTCATTGTATCATTTGCTTAACCAATATGGTGCCATTTCTGTAAATTAAATGGCAATCAATGCAAAAGTTAACAGATGTAAGCAGAGTGCAATAGACAACAATTATATGTTTTTACTAGTTTATTGTAAGATTATACATAAAGTTATAGCCAATCAAATAAAACTTTGATATCAGCCAATAAACTGTATCAATGGAGGTCATACCAAATCATCTTGCCAGTTGACACACTTTCAACTATTTAGAGATTAGGGGCTTTTATATTTACACCATGATGCCAACTGATATATTCTCAGGGTGCAGAAGGGGACCTGCTTGGAGATTGCCTTCTTGTGTTTCCTCGGCCTTCTTCTATACTTGAGTAATTTCACTTGTGCAGCTCTTCTCTAGGTCTAACTGTATTTCTTGAGTATAGCTCTACTCCAACCTTCTTGGCCTAAGTACGTCTTCTTGACTACAGGGGGGCCCAATTTCATAAGCCAAATAAATATGCAAAGAATATATTAAAATGTTGGTAGTAGATGGGATAATAAAAACAAAATAAGTATATTATATCTGAAGCAATGTGCCAAGATTATTTAATTAAGTAATAGTTGGGCAACTGCTCTCAGATTATGAGGTATTAGATGAGCTCCATAGCCCATTTATAAAAAAAATAATAAATAATATGCTCTTGTAATTGCTAACTAAGTTTAAATGTAAAGTAATTTACTTCTTAGAAAGCAAAGTCAATTACAAATTAAGCAATGGCTTAACAATTAAACTGAGTTCATAACCAATGACATTTTAAATAGAATTTCTTCAAATTCATTTTCATTAATAACCTCATCTTCATCAATGTTCCGAATTACTTTTACAGCAGCATAAAGATTTTCATTAGCATAAATATACTCCATTCCATCAGATAAAATCATGCAATAATGTATAAAATCTTTGTTAGATTTGTTGTAAAGTTGAGTTATTAACAACTTAAAGTCACTTATTAAATCTAGCTTTCTTATTTCCTGCCATAATAATTTGTACAATATGCTTGAATAGTCTCCAATATCTGAACTTTGGAAGATATTATTAATTTTGTTTAATTCATCAGAAGTAAAAATGTCCATACAACTCTTAACAGCACCAAATATATAGCGAGCTTGAGAAAAAGTTAAATTGTTTTTCTCAATTGTTTTTTTATAATCTGCGCCGGCCCAATCAAAATTAGAAAATTTCTGACATTCAATTGCAGATTGATCACCTGGCATAAGTATATCAGAATCATTAGGAGAGTATTCCATTATTTAAATAATATTAGAATCCAAATGTATAGTGGCTTAGTAAAAATGGTTATAAAATGGATATCTTAGCAAATGTTTTGTCATGCATCATCCACCAAAGAAGAAGTTGTACTCAGCAAATTTTATACTTTACATTTTTATACTTGCACAAACTGAATTATGAATAAATAAATAGTAGTAATGATTATAGTACTGTTTTCTACTTGATTATACAAAAGATGTGTCAATGTGAAAGACCAGCTATTTTATAATAGAAACAATTTAATTAATTTTTTTACATTATAAAAACAAAAATGGATATTAAAAAATCTATTTTTTTTATACAAAGCTTTAATACTAATTAATAAATTTTGACATTATAAAAAGAAATTGTTCATAGAAATAAATCTTTTTACAAGTGAATTGCTATACATTACTAATTTCAAAAAGTGCCAATAAATTGCGCAGAATGGAACAAATTTTGTTTAATTATACAATGCACATCTACAAATAAGTACAGCTATTATGTAAAGCAAATAGAAATTGTATAATATTTTTGAATTTTTTAATTAAAAAACTGCAAATTAATGCATTACATTATATAACGCATTATTAAAGATAGCATCAACTAATTATACACACCCTTTTTTAAAGCCAATCAAAATTATATGTATCATAACTGTATAGGTGGGGCCGGATAACTACACATTGGTCAGATTTCCCACCTTTTCCTGCTTAATTCGGTCTGATCGCCAAAAAATAAATTTTTTTTTTTTTCCCCAGAAAAAATAGATATATTACTGACCGTCATTGACGTCAATTACATTGACGTCAATGCAGATCATGTGACTTTACAATTTTATGTTACACAAAATTTTGATGTCGCCCAAAATTTTAATGTTGCACAATATTTTTGATGTCGCACAAATATGTAAAGTTACACGAAATTTATTTTTGTCATTCTCAGGTATTTACTGTCTGTAGTGTCTGCACTGACGTCAATGCAAGAGAACTGGGGTCAATGTATGAAGTTTTGAGTCAATGAAATTATGTTGTATTTAATACAAAATTGATAATATTTCAGTATAGCAACACAAGTTGCATAAATGGGTCGTACCTGCCATATGTAGGGGGGAATCTCCCCCCGGAAAAGGGGCTATCCTTTGGGGGGGACTGTAAGAAGCCGGGGGAGTTGATGAAATAGGGGTATATACAGTGGCAGGCAGAACTGTCCCAATGTTTTTCTTGTCTGACTTTGCAGATGTGTAACTTTTTAGACTGTAAAGCTACAGAGGTCTAATTATTATTTTCGTGTAGCCCTTCATTGATTCTCTTAGAATATTAAGTTTTACGTTAGCACATAAAAAGATGAAGAAATAGTAGCTGATTGAAAAGTTAAAGTGCATCGGGACAGTTATGCCTGCAGTAAATATATAAATATAATAAAAACATAAAAAATGTTAATAGCCAGTCCAGTAGCCATGGTTGTCAATAACCTTTTGAACACGATCAGGCATGGTAGCTATTATTTTTTGGCACTCTAATTTAGTGATGCTATCCCATGTATCTTTGATTCGCTTCCAATGTTCAACCATCCCCTTTGGTGGTCGCCCATAGCTGTGGTAGAGCCGTCCCTTAAGCAGAGCCCTCAGGTTTTCAATGGGATTCAGGTCAGGTGATTGTGCAGGCCACTTTATGACCTCAAAAGATTGATCACTAAGCCATTTCTGGACAGATTTGGCCATATATTTGGGGTCATTGTCATGCTGAAATATTATCTCATCCATACTTAGTTTATAATACTCAATGGATTCAAGGAGATCTTCTTCAAGAATAAGCTTGTAGAGGTGCTGGTCCAGAATACTATCAATTTTTACAATGAAACCCACTCCCTCAAATGTGAGGCAACTCCAAAGTTTTATGTTTCCACCTCCATGCTTCATTGTCTGATCAACATGAGCTGGCTGAATATCCTCAGTGTCACGAACCCAGGCATAATGATTTCCATCTGATCCAAATCGGTTGATTTTTGTTTCATCTGACCATATTACTCGTCTCCAGTCATCCATAGTCCAGTCCTTATAGGCAATAGCCCAGTCAAGGCATTCTTTTGCATTCTTAGGTGACAAATATGGTTTCTTGGGTTTAACAATTGAGCTAAACCCCTCTGATTTAAAAGCCCTATGTACTGTATTGACATTCACAAGCAGGTTAAGATTCTCCTTAAGGTCATTTGCAACAGCCACTGCAGTTTCCTTGCTTCCAATTGTAAGTTGTTTTGCACAGTAGCATTTGTCTCTCATGCTTAGCTTAACAGGGGCCACTCCTTTTGATATGTTTCTTCCTTTACATAGTCTCTGGGCAACACGGTGAACTGTTGATTTACCTAAGCCAAGTGATTCAGCAATGGATCGTCAGCTATCACCATTGTCGAGTTGCTGAAGGATGCTGTTCTCCATATCTTTGCTTATGGACTTCATGACTAATAAAATTTGGTAAGTAAATATTTAAATAAAAGAGAAATCATTGGTTTACCTAATGCAATAGAAATTTATAGTAGGGGGAGGTATACTATCTAAAAAAAAGATAGTAAAAAAATTAATATATGATCACTGCTCTCATAACCATCCCAATGATTTTTTACTTTTAATATTTCATTTACTTCTTCATCTTTTAACTGTTAAACGTAAAACTTTATATTCTAAGAGATTCAAAGCTGGGCTACAAGAAAATAATAGCTAGATATCTGCAGCTTTACTATTTGAAAAGTTTTATGCATGAGAAGTCAAATGTAAAAAACATTGGGACAGTTTTGAGAGCCACTGTAAGCCAAAAGAATATATTACATTATTGGTAGTCAATTGGTTAATAAATCTAAAAAATATATATTATATCTGTAGCAATGTGTCAAGTTTATTTGAATAAGTAGCATTTAAACAAATGCTTGCAGATTACTAGGTATTAGATGACTTCCATAAAACAAAAAGTTGTAACAACTATAAATTGTCAAATCATAAACAATGCTGTCCCAATAAAGCTCAATTTAATTAATAGTATTTTACAAACATCAAGCAGTTTTTAAATAAATGTTAAATATTCATAAATTATAATATTTTATTTAAAATATTTTAATTTAATAAAATACTTTTTCTTTGCTGGTGTATAATAAAAATATTAATTATACTTTGCAAAATTTATTAATTTGTCTTTTAACTGGTTTATATTAAAATAAGTCTATTGTAAAATATATTTTAATAAAATGCATGCCAAGAAAAAATACTGGTTTACTTTTTAAAATAATTCTTGGCAATTTCTTTTTGTTACGTTTTAAAAGAAAATTTTATTGTAAATTATACATTGTCTTTTTTTGCCAAGAAAATTAAAATAATCCTCTTATTAGAATGATTCTGGGCAAATTTATTGTTACAATAAAAATAAGTTTGCAACTTTTACACAATAGATTTTTTGTTTAATTAACACAATATATATATGTTTCTGTATTTTTGCAATAATAATATTATTTAAAAATGTATATAAAGTTTTAAATCAGTGTCTGTCATATTTTTGCATAATTATTGTTTATAAAATTATTTGTGTTCAGTAGATTCAATCTTTTGATATCCTAAAATTATAATACAATAAATACATCTCAGCAGTAATTGATTGAAAATATTAAACAAAAAATGAATACAGACAATTTTTTTGCAGTTATTTATTCAAAAGATAATCTTATTACTAAGCTATTTAATGACTTTAATATAACAAATGAAGAAGAAAGTATTGTTAAAATTTGTCTTTTATACAATTCTCATGAAAGTAGTAATATTAGTTTAGTTAACAAAATTGATAGTGATGATGAGGACAATAATGAATATTTAGATAATTGTAATGAGGAGACAAGATTATTAATTGAATATTTTGAGTTGTCAATTATGGCTAGTAAACATGGTAACTATGTAATAAAACTAAGAATTCTTATTTTGTATGTAATTATACTCAGATATGATCAAAGGAAAATACTTAAAAAAGTTATTGATTTAGCAAATCAAGCTTCTTTAAATAATTATGAGATGAACAATGATGCTTTGTTAGTAAGACAACTTTCAAATGATTTTTTAATTTAATTAATGATAATGCATATATTAAGGGAGCAATCATAAAATTATTTTATTTAGATGCTGCTACAACATTCGAATGGTCTTTTTATCCAACTATATTAGAGTTGTTATTCACAGTAAAATATGACGAATGTATATAAAGAGTAAGTATCTATCTATCTATCTATATTCCTCACACCCCATTTTATAGAACTGCTCGCTCATTGGTGCAAATTTTAACCAAATGACCCCAGATTTGGCACACTGGTACAAGAGCCTAATAAATTTGTAGGACCATAATTTTAGATGATTTGATCAATTAATTCATGCGCTATTCAAAAAACAATTTTGCCCTGCTTAAATCGCAAACCCCCTGCTTAAACATGCACATGGAGTCGTTCGATGCTGCCCTCAGTTCTGGACGGATCTAGACGGGACCAGGCTCATTGGAAAGCCCGTCCCAAAAAACCTGCAGCTGCTTGCGACTCTAAGGGGTTTATATGTAGGCCTTTGCTCAGGAGCTGGCCAAAGATTTTGGATGGTATTTTGAGAATTTCGAATGGAGTCGCGGCCGCGTTCGGCCAGATCTTGACCAATCAACATGAGACTTAGTACACACATGGATGGTTGCTATAAACTAGCAGCTCCAAAATATCAGCCAGAATGAATCACTGGATCCCGAGATATTCAAGAATTAGTCGCCGATCACAA
>JANBOJ010000005.1:0-133391 GCA_027574685.1 Coemansia erecta | reverse complement strand
GGATTTAATTGGACTTGAAGAGAGGAATCATGATTCAGCGGCAGGGCACCCAGGCAGTGCAGGCGGCACAGGCGGCACAGGCGGCACAGGCGGCACAGGCGGCACAGGCGGCACAGGCGGTGCAGACAGCGCAGGCGAGGCGAGAGGAGCACCCGGAGCACCCGGAGCACGGGCACATCGACAGCATGTTCCCGACGGCGCAGTCGCTCGAGGGCATCGACGTGGTGACAGCCAACATGCGGCGGCGGCTGTCGGAGCTGTCCGGCAGCATGAGCACGCTGCTGCGCGCACAGGCGGACAGCGGCCCACCTTCGGCATCAGCAGAGCAGCAGCAGAGCATCTCAGCGACGCTCTCGGCCATCGGCACGCTGTACCAGCGGATCTCGCAGATGCGCAGCAAGGCGCGGACGTCCGAGCGCATGGTGCTTGACATCACGCAGGATATCAAGGCGCTGGACTCGGCGAAGCGCAACGTGACGCAGACCACCACGGTGATGCGGCGGCTGCAGCTGCTGATGGCCAGCGAGCGGCAGCTGCAGCATCTGACGCAGCAGGGCAGGTGGGAGGAGGCCGGGCGCGCGGTGCTGGCGGTGGCCGGGCTGGCCGACGGGCTGCAGGGCTTTGGCCGCGTGCCGCCGGTGGCGCGCGTCGTGGCGCTGGCGGCCGAGCTGCAGGCGGCGGCGGGCCGGGCAGCCGCCGGCGTGGTGACCCAGGGCTTCGACGCGCACGGGCAGCTGACAGGCGACGCCGCCGCCATGCGCGCCGCCTGCTCCTGCGTGCAATCCGCCGGCCCGGCGGCCCAAGCCCAGCTGACGGCGCACTACTGCGGCGAGCAGCTGCGCGCCTACACGGCCATTTTCCAGGCCTCCGACGACGTGTCGCAGCTCGAGAATGTGTCGCGCAGGTACGCCTGGCTGCGCCGCATCCTGCGCAACTTCGCCGACCTGCACGCCCCCGTGTTCCCCGACGCCTGGCGCGTGGCCGAGCATCTGGCCCGCCGCTTCGCCGAGCTGACGCGCGACCAGCTGGCCAACATCATGGCCTCAATGCCGCCTACCGACGCCCGGGTGCTGGTCAACGCGCTGGCCGATACGCTGGCCTTCGAGGCGCAGTGCGATAGGAAGTTCGGCATCGTGGCGCTGCCTGACGGTGGCGGCGGCACGCGGGAGAAGGGGCAGGGGCATGGGTATGAGGCCGGCGGCGGCAGGGCCGAGTCGTTTGGCGGCCTGGTGGCGTGCGCGTTCGAGCCGTACCTGGGCGTGTTCGTCGAGGGCGAGCGCGCCAAGTTCGACGCGGCGGTGGCGCGGGCGGCGCGCGGCGAGGAGGGGCAGGGTGCGGCCGGCGACGACGACGCGGCGGCCGGCGTGCTGGCGTCCAGCACCGACCTGCTGTTCCAGTTCCGCGAGTCGCTGCGGCAGTGCGGGGCGCTCTCGACAGGCCAGGCGATGCACGACCTGGCCGCAGTGTTCAGCCGCACGCTCACCGCATACGCCCACCAGGTGCTCACCAGCCGTCTAACCACGCCCAGCAGCAACAAGGCAGCGGCCAGCCCGCTGGACCGCGCCATCCTGGTGCTCAACACAGCCGACTACTGCGCCTCGATGGCCACGCAGCTCGAGGCCAAGATCCTCGAGCGCATCGACGCGGAGCACAAGCACGTGTCGTTCGCTGCGGCCCGCGACGCCCTGCTGGGCGCCGTCAACCGCGCGATCATGGCGATGGTCGGCGAGTCCGACCGCATGTGCACGGGCGCCTGGCGCGGCCTGGCCCAGACCGCGTGGCACTGCCTGCCGGCCGTCGGCGACCAGTCAGGGTACGTAGGCGAGCTCGCCAGTGCGCTGGCTGCCGCCGTCGTGGCCGTGCAGGCGGGCGTGGCCGGCCCGCGGTACGTGCGCGCCTACCTGGATAAGCTGGCTGTGCGCGTGGCCGACCGCTATCTGGCTGAGATCACCGGGTGCGCTGGCGTGTCGGAGGTCGGCGCTGAGCAGCTGCTTTTGGACGCGCAGGCGCTCAAGTCGCTCATGCTCGCGCTGCCCGCCCGCGCCAATGGCAAGGGCGCCAGTGGCGGCTCGGAGGACAGGCCGGCGGTGCAGCCGTCGGCGGCGTACGCCCGGCTGGTGGCCCAGGGCATCGGCCGCGTGGAGGCGCTGCTCAAGGCGCTGCTGGCCCCGGCCGACCCGCCCGACGCCCTGGTCGACCGCTTCCTGCTGCTGTTCCCCGCCGCCCCCGCGGACACCTTCCAGCAGGTGCTCGCCCTCAAGCGCATCCGCCCGCCCGACCAGCACGCCTTCCACCGCCTGCTGCGCCGCATGGCCCGCGACACGCCCGCCCCCGCCGACCCCCTGGGCATCTCCGTCGACCCCCCGGCGGCTGCCGCTGGCGCTGGCGCTGCTGCCCCCGCGCTCGATCTCGCCACAGACACTGACCCCGACACCGACCACGGCTACGGCTACGGCCACGGCTACCACGACCGCGATGCCGACGCAGACCACGGCGCAGACTTCGACCCCGCAAACTCGCCCGTGCTCGCCTCGCTGGCCGCCAACGCCACCGCCACGCGCTCCAAGATCAACGAGAACCTGCGCAAGTTCATGAGCAACATGCGCCGCAACTAAGAAGCCAATTCCCGCTTATTGCTTCTTGTTTTTTTTTAATTACAGCTTGTGAGTTAGAGAGAGAGAGAGAAGAATGTTTTTTTTGTTTGGATTACTTTAGCGCTCCCAATGACGACGATGGCGATGCGTGCTGGTGCTGGTGCTGGTGGCCCGTGGGCGCCGTCGACAGTGGCGATGCGTGCTGGTGGCCCGTGTGTGCCGTCAGCATCGGCGACGTTGTCGAGCCCGGCGACGACGCCGGCGTCTGCGCCGCCTCGCTGCCGCCGCCGCTGCCGCCGCCGCCCTCCGCCGCATGCACGCCGCCGCGCGCCATCGCCTCCCTGCTGTAAAAGTCCAGCAGCCACTGCATAGCCTCATCCACGCCCTCATCCGACCCGCCGACACGCGCCCTCCACCTGCCCTCGTCCTCCACGCTCCTGCCTGTCTCCCTCGCCCCCACGCGCGCCGCCAGCCCCACCGCCGCCAGCGCCAGCGTCCTCGCCGGCCACACGAGGCACAGGGGAAGCCGTAGGAAATCTGCCACAAAGCTCCACGCCATCTGCCCCACCTGCCGCTGAGCCCGCACAGTCTCCAGGATACCAATCAGGGCCACGTAAGGGTGCTCCACCACCATGTCGAAACACAAAGCCTCCAGCAGTACCACCTCCGTGTGCAGGATCACCGTTCGCCACTTCTCAAACTCGCTTGTCCCCTCCGGCGCCTTCCGCTTGCCCTTCGACGCGTAGTACACGATCACTGGGATAAACGACTCCAGCTTCCGCAGCGTCTCCTCAGACTTGCACGCCACAAACAGGCAGGTCGCTGCGATATTCTACATGGAGAGAAAGGCCATTATTGCCCAGATTCAGCGTTAGCCCGCCCATGAACACTGCACGCACACTGCACATTCCACAAAAAACAACAGAACACAGGTGTGGCGGAGCACCAGCATACACGCCTAGGCATAGTGCTGTCTGGCCACTCTTCCCACCCACGCCCACACCCACACCCACACACACCAACAAGACACCCCTCAAGACGACTGCTTACATAGTGGTGGTACTCCTTAAGGGAGTGCCGCATGAAAAACCGGTGCAGGTACACGCACGCCGACGCCGCCGTCAGCTGCGGCAATTGCAGCTTGCGCGCCGCAGAGTATATCAGCGAGCACGCTTTGGCCCGGTCAAGCTCCTCGCGCTCCACCGTCCACCCGCTCTGCACCGACGGCGTCTGCTGCAGGTCGCCTCGCCGAAACTGCCACCCCGTCCATCCCTCCTCCTCCTGCTGCTGCTGATGCTGCTGCTGCTGCTGCTCCACCGCCACCGCCGCCGTGCTCGCCTTCATTATGTATACCCAGCCCTATCTCTCTTCCAACCCAACCCTCTAACACACCCTCTGCCGTGCAAATTGTGTGCGAGAGAAGAGAAGAGAAGAGAAGAGAAGAGAAGAGAAGAGAAGGAAGAAGCGGGAGAAGGGAGAAAAACACGCAATTTTCCCCCGCCGCTCAAATATAAAAACGTGTGTGTGAGCCCCCGTGCAAATGGAAAACAAACCGTTCGATTTGCGGTACCAAGAACAGCGAGAAGTACAACAGCCAAATATAATGTTTTAAAAGATGCAATTTAATTGAGGAAGAAACACAAAGTGCGTCTAGCCTGGAGGGGTGTGTGCGTGCAAATTTGTTTGATGCTCGCTGCCACTTTTAAAAAATATTTTCCAGCCGTCACGTGCTGCATGTTTGCATGGCTCATTGTTACATCTCTCCAGCCACCCCACAGCTCAAGCTACTGTCGCTGTCCGGTAGGCGTACGTATTCAGGTCACATTGCGCTTGACAATAACCCTCTCTCGTATTGCTGGTCCGCCACAGACACCACCCCCTCCTGCCTGGCCAAACACCAGTCGCTCTCCGGCGGTCTAGTAGACGTACACTGCAAACACCACTGCCACGCAGCGAACCCCCTCGCTGGTATACGTCTCCTGCACAGCAGCATCCGACTCTGCATCCCACACCATGCTAGTGCCCATGCGCGCGCCCTGCCCGTCGTTCTGGAACAGGCTGACGTTGGTTATAAACTTGTACCGCTCCATCCCGGGCTCACCGGCAAGCCTCTTGGTTATCGCCTCGCTGACCCGCTTGCCGACGTCTGCCACCTCGGAGGCATCGTACCGCCAGACGCCGAGCTCGCCGCGCAGGACCTCGCTGATCAGCGGCCGCGCGGACGCTGGCCGGAACTTGTGCATGTAGTCGGGCTGCGGCATCGCCCCGCCCCTGTTGCTGCTGCTTCCGTAGCGAGCACTGCCGGTAGCTGCCATATTCTGTAGTACAAGTGTCTAAACGTAGAAAAGGAAACAAGAGCCTAAATGAAATACAATTCCACCTCTCTTTTTTTCGTCACTTTCATTTGAGCTGCAAGCGCAGCCGATTTTCGCCTTGGCAATCTTATGTTTCTATACTATTAACGCAAAGAATGGGTCGCATTCAAATGTACTAGGCTAGCACTCCATGAGCGCATAGACGGGCGCCTTGAGCTTCTTGTCGCCCTCAAGCCCGGCCAGGCTGATCACAAACGCATCCAGAATAACGTTGCCGTTCATCTGGGCCACCAGTTCCTCCGCAGCCTTGCAGCTCCCGCCGGTCGCCAGCAGGTCATCGACAATCACCACGTTCTTCCCGCTCTCGATGGCATCCGATTGCATCTCAAACACATCCGGGCCGTACTCCTTCATGTATGTAGCGCTGACGACCTGCCCCGGGAGCTTGCCGCGCTTGCGAACTGGCGCAAACGGGACACCAAGCTTGATGGCAATCAGCGGGCCAAACAAGAACCCACGCGCATCGAGTCCGACAACCACGTCGACCGGCTTGCCCAGCGCCTTGATGTAGTCGACAAAGTGGCTCACCAGGCACTCGACTGCCTCGGGGTGCCGGAAAATCGGGAAGATGTCGCGGAACAGAATGCCCTCGCTCGGGAAGTCGGGGAATTCGCGCACCAGCGCCTTGACCTGCTCAATGGTGTATGGCATTTTCGACTGAATTCAGAGGACAATATTGATACCAGAAATGAGGGTGGGAAAAATGGTTGGGAAGCAAAGGACAATGGTTTTTAATGAAATATTTTTACGCTACAAAAGTTTTAATTTGATAAGGTTGAAAGTTGGAAAATTACAAGGGTTTTTTTTTCAATAAAGTTAGCGAATAGATTAGGCGTCAAAGTTGATTAGGCCCTCGAGCTCGCGTTCAAGCGCATCGCCATCGACCTGCCAGTCGAGAAGGTGTGCCGAGGCAGTCGATGCAAGCAGCTGGCTGACATCAAGAGCGTCGATTCCGGTGGCAGATGGCGGATTCGACGGGATGCCAAGGGCGACAGATGTTGACAGGCTCGATACAGGGTGAGCAGGTACCTGGCCTAGATCGACCAAGCCATCAGAGCTGGCCGCAGACGAACCAGGCTGAGAAGTAAACAGCTGATGTTGCTGCTGCGATGTCTGCTGGTTGGACCCTGGGCGTGCGCTACGGCCAGGACCGCCAGCAGCGTTGCTGCGGCTGCGGATTACACCCGGCATACCCGGAGGTGGGCGAGCTGGCGGTACCAGACTGCGCACCGCAGCGTTGTCATAGCTGCCCAGGATGCTGCTGTTGTCGTGCATTAGGCTGATTGTCGACGACGAGTTGTGATCGCGGTCCTGAGCAACGCCGCTAGGCCGCGAAGAAAAAACGCGCGAGCCAGCAGCGCCAAGAGGTGCCGAAATCGACACACTAGAGTCCAGATCGGGAAGCGTATCGTCGTTAAGAATCCCGCTAAACTCGCTGTCGATGCCAGGATCGCCGCTGGCAATAGAGTCAAGCAGAGCAGAGAACTGATTGTCAACCGGAAGGTCAACCAGCTCGCTAAGCTGCGCATTATGAACACCTCCAACAAGCGTTGCATCGCCCGCTGCCACAGCAGCACCAAAGTCAAGACCTAGATCCGCAAGGGCCTGGTCGAGGTAGAAGCTGCTGCCAGCGCTGATCATGTCAGCTGCACCAGGAACAACGCCAGAACCAGCACCGGCACTGCCAAGCATATTGGACAGCTGTGCAAGCGACCACTGTGGCTGGGACTCTGTCAGGTAGCGCGAGAGGTCATCCATTGAAGGCTGCTGAGAGCAGAGACCAGGTGCAATCGAGAGCGAGCCGCCAGCATGAACAGGCTTCGAGCTAAAGATTGTCTCGGGAAGCGGCATGCTCAAAAAGTCCGACGAAAGCGTGTCGGTATGGACGGTCTGCTGCTTACCGCTAGCACCCTTGCGCACGCCACGACGACGAGATGGCGTGTGCACAGGTGACACATTGGCCTCGCTCTGGGCAAGACGCGGTGCGACAGGGGACAGGCTGCGTTTGGTGGCACTGCCCTGGCGGTGGAAGCGGACGACCTCGGCAGCGTCAGAGATGGACATTGTGTCTTCGCTGCTCAGGGCGTCGTTGTTTCTCGGGCGACCGCGCTTCTTGGGCTTGATTGCCTTGACTCTGAGGTGCATTGGCTCGTCCTCGGTGTCAGAGCTGCGATCCGGGATATCAGCAAGAAGCTTAGCCAGACGGTGCGACTCAGGCGACATGATGCTGTTGCTCAGCGGGGCCCTGCGTTTGGGCGTTGACAGGACATGTTGACTCGCACTAGGTGTGGCGCAGCGTGGGCAGAAGAACTCTTCAGGGAGGTTCTTCTCATCAATATCAACGCACTCGATGTGAAGCCATGTGAGGCAGTTGTCGCACTGAACCATAGGCAGCTCGTCACGGTCGTCAAGGGGCCGGTCATGACGTGGTCCGCACAGGCAGTGGATGATGTGCTGCTCATTCTCATCGGCAGAGTACAGCATTGCCTCGAGCCGAGACGAGCAGTGCTGCTCGTGAGATAAAAGCTTCGAGTGGTACTTGTACTGCTTTCCACAGTATTTACATTCGGAGATCGGACGCTTGCTTGTAGCTCCAGTTGTCGAGCTAGCAGATCCGGCACGCACGGCTTTGCGACCTGGTGGGCGGCCAGGAGGACGACCGCGCGAGCGCTGCTGAGTCTCAGCTTGCTCAAGCGCAGCCTGGGCCTGTTGGGCAGTGCGCTTCATTTGTGTGAGTTTGGTCTCCGAGTGAACGGACTGCTCGCTCTGCAAGCAGTCCAGGCCAGTCCTATGCTGGTCAAATAGACCACGCGGATCGCCAATGACGGGACAGCGTGGTCCAAGCACCGGATCACACTCGCGCAGCGATTCGTCTTCCTCGACACCCGGGCTGCTGCCAAGACACAGATTTCTCTGCGAGGAGCGCCTGCTCGAGGCACGCTCGTAGGCAGATGCAAGCAGGCCTGAGAAGGCAGACTTGCGCCGGCTCCCTGTGTTTGGAGGCGTCGGCTGAGCCGATGCTGGCTGGCTTCCGTTGCCCAAAGAAGCAACAGCAGCCTTGGTGCTCAGACATGGCGCCAGCGCTGGCGACAAGGCCGGAACGCCTAGTGCATCAAGCGACGGCGCAGCGATTGGCGACGACTGGATGGGAGAGACTGGAAGAGAGACACCGCGCATGCCAGCAGAGATCGCGTGACCAGCGGAGTGTCCGAAATTGGACGAGGTATGATAGCTGGCGGGCTTGCTCGACGCAGTAGCTGTGTCACCAGGCGTCTGAGCAGGGCCAGTAGAAGCAGTAGCATCGTCTGTGGGCGACGAAGCGCTGCTGCCCAGGAGGCTGTCATGCGAGCTCTGACGGTACAGGCTCGAGAAATCAAGTGGCTTCAGGTTGCGCTTTGGCAGGCGCCTAAGCCTCGCGCCGCTGCTATTATTGCAGCTACTGGCACTGCTGCCTGCGATTGTGTGACGCATCGTGCGAGCCTGATGCCCTGACATTGTGCTCTGCAAAGACAGTCTTTGCGGCTGCGGCTGCTGCTGCTGGTCCAGCTCCTGGCTGGGCTTGGACTGGGCTCTGTTGTCGAGACTGTTCAGATGTGGCAGGGGAAGGCTGCGCAGAAATGAACTGTCGGGGATCTGCGTCACCCGGCGCGGGTTAGCTGCCACACGGTGGGAGCCGCCGGGCGAGCTGTTGGTCATCATTGTGCGGCGCTGCTTGCGCTGGCTCTGCGAGAGATGCTGCGCCGTGATGTCCAGAAGCGAGACTGCTGGCTTCTCGATGCTGGCAGCACTCTTGGGCACGGAACTGTGGTTGTCGAGTCCGAATGGCGGGGGCGGAATGTTTTCGACATTATCAAGCGAACGCTTGCGTGGGAGCAGATCGGAGTGTCCAAGACCAACACCGCTGCCGTTTGTGAAACCGCTGGACAGACTATCATCCAGTCCGCTGGTACTGCTGTAGCTAGACCGGTTACCGACAGCTGCCGTGTCCGTCTGGGCGGGAGCCCTGGCGATGGCTCTGGGCATGCTGTTCTCTCCTGGTTGTGGCTCGGGGTAGATAAGCGATACTATCCGAATAAACGTGTGGGAGTGCCAGGAAAAAGGCGATGACCAAAGGTCAGGTACTCAGTATGTAGATTGATAGATATAGCCCGTTGACTTGCAAGGTGTCAGAGAGGAGAGAATGGATAAAAAAGTTTTTGCCGTTCTCGGCAGTTTAACACAGACAGCCAGCACCTGTGTTGGTTATTGTTGGCGGGCGGTATTGGGTATGCGAGGCGGGAAAGGAAAAAATTTGCTGCACCGACTCAGCAAGCCCTTGAGCGGCTCGAAAGGATTAAAATAGAGAAGGGGTAGAGAGACAGGCAGGCAGACAGACAGACAAGCGAGCAGGAACGAGAGAATGAAGAGAATGTGAACACCTGTTGAGACAGCTGGCAGATGATGATGCTGCCGCCACCACTATTTTGTTTCGAAGAATGGAGCACGCAAGCGCAGCAGAGAAGCGCCAATTATTGGTAGTAGTAGCACACACGCACGCCGTCGATGCTGGTGTGTATAGAATGGACAAGCTGTCCTTGATAGGAGTATGTATGTTTCGGACACTGCGTGGGTGATGGCAGTGGGTGATAGCTCACAGAGCAGTGAAGAAGCCGAGAGAAGGTTGTGTTAAAAAAGAGACCGCAGTTTCTATAATCAGACAAACAGGGTGCGCTGAGAGAAAGAGAACGTAGAGTGCTGTCTCAAATTTTTCTCAAGTTTGGAACGAACAGAAGATTCAGCCGGCATTTTTTTTTGCTCTCGAGGTGCGCATGCCAACGGAAAACGCCGGCAAAGAGATGTAAATCCACATATGCGGGTGAGAAGAATGGCCAGAAAAAAAAAACAAGATGGCGAGTGTCGATTACTTTGTCGCTGAAGTGCGAGAGTTGACACGTTGTATTTCAGGACTGAGGAACCGAAGGTGTCATATGCCATGTCACACCGGCGACTGAGACACGACTGGAAAGGGCGAATAGCATCGTGGCCAGACTGCTCGGTCTGACCACGCGCATCAGCCGCCAATTAAACCTTGTCCAATTCCGCAGTCCCTCGCTGTTTTGGAGTACACATCAGCCCGGTTGCATTTGCCAATACAGACCGGCTTGGCAATACAGCGAATCAGCACCGGCAACGACTAAAGACACGACACGCAAGCAGCACAAGATGATGCAAGACGGCTGCAGAACCCAACGACGCGAGCGCGAAGAGTGGGTTTTGGCGGGTGTTTCGTGTTTTGATTGCTGCACCTGCGCCTTACCTGTAAAAAAAGCGGGATGTGCAGATGCAGATGGAGATTTGCCCTCTCTAATAATGTGATTTTACAGCGGAAGGGATGTACAAACAAGGCGGTGATCTCAAAGAAGATACAGAGTATTTTACACTCGATGGAATCGGAGGGGTAGTCACCGCGAGAGAGGGAGAGGGGACAGAGATACGGATAAGCCATTTGGCTGGACGATGCTGGGTGCACGGCGGCAGAGGTGGTGGGTGAATGCGTATACAACTGCCTCGAGCTGTGATGATGACGACTGGAGTATATGCGCATTCGTGCGCAGCTGTGGAGTGATGGTGGCGCATGCGTACTGTGGCGAGCAGATGCAGTGACTCTTACCTTTAAAGGGGAGCTGTGGCTCTGTCTGAGACCAGAGCTTGTCAACGATAGAAAAACTGCAAGTGTGACAAGAATAAGAGCAGAGTCTGGAAATGTAGTGTCGGTGTGGCTCGTAAAGAGAAAGTATTGCAAGTGAAGGAGAAAGCAGAAGCAGCCCAAAGTGCGACAAGAGAGAAAATAGTGCGCTTAGGGCTCGGCGAGTTAATTAATAAAATCCGAATGCAAGTGGGAAATGGAAAGTGCAAAACAGACAGACGGATAGACAGCCCATCTGGACGGCGCTAGCAAAGGACTGCAGACCGGTTGTTGCAGCGCAGCGCAGTGCAGTGGCAATGCGATGTGGTGCAGTGCAATGTCGGTCGCTAACTATTGTCCATTTGCTGTTGACGTGCACTCGAGATAACATACTTTTTTTCTTCGTTAGCAAGACGGTGCAACAATGGGCGTTTTGCTATTTTGATATTCTATGAATGCGCCAGAGAAAGAAGGTTCAGGCGCAGATACTGCTTTCGTAAACCATTGTCTGTCAAATATTTTGGACAGAGAAGAGGGATCTTTTGCCGAATCTCTGTAACGAATAACAAACAGCATTCACCCGAACAATGCACGCTCAACATTGCAAACACATGACGGGGGAACTCGAAGGTTGACCGTTGGCGGTAGAGCAGTAACGGTTGCGACAAATGTAGAAAAGCGCAATGAGATACAGAGAGAGAAGGACAAAAAGAGAGGTCGACCAGATGTCTACTGCCAACTCGGTATATGAGGTGGTTGTTGAGCTGTTTTGTGGCTGGTATTCTGGCAGTCCCTCGAATCCCTCCCGGGCTATAAAAGTGTTTAGGATGAGGTACAAATTGATAATAAAGTCTGAAGATATCGATGGAAAAATGTAATGCTGTCGCCGATTGCAGCCTAGAAGGGGAAGCCGCCGCCACCGCCGCCAAACTGGAACGAGAACTGTTGTCCTCCGCCGCCTTGCTGGAAGAACATCGGCCTGCCGCCCTGGCCGCCGCCGCCGCCCTGACGGAAGACGAATGGATGTCCACCAAATCCGCCAAAGCCACCACCGGGTCCTCCCGGACCAGCGCCGCCGGTCGGATCGTTGGGGTCGTGGCCCTGGTCGAAGCTAGCGCGTTTCTCTTCGTCCATCAGGACCTCGTACGCAAGGTTGATATCCGCCATCTTCTCCTCGACCTCGTCCTTTGGAAGATCACCGCGGTAACGGTCTGGATGCCACTGATGCGCCAGCTTGCGGAATGCCTTCTTGATCTCCGCCAACGACGCATCCTTTTCGACGCCCAGTATCTTGTAGTAGTCCTTACGCGAGGCCAGCCGCTTCTGGTTCTCAAGCTTCATCCGGCGCTCGTGCATCTTTTGCTGGTTGACACCGCCGCCGCTGGATGCAATTGACTCGAGCTTGGCCAGAGTGCCCTGCGCCTGCTCAAGCTTGCCTCTCTCGAGCTGCGCATCGAACTGATTACCCAGTGCATCGACGTTGTCTGGATCAGCAGCAAGCACGCGTTCGCAATAGGTCAGGGCATTGTCCCACTTCTTTGTGTTTGTGAATCCCTCGCAGGCAAACCCAGCCAGCCGCGTGGCCAGCTTTGACGGAACGCTCGCTGGAATATCTGCAGTCACGATGAATTCGGCGTACATTGCATCGACATCTGCCAGAAGCCCGTCCTTTCCGCTCAGGGGCGCAACCGCACGGTTGCATGCGTTCCACTTGCGCTTCTCTTTGTCGCTTTCAACCTTTGCCACCTTGCGCTGCAGACTACGCAGCCTCGAGTACGTCGCCTTGCAAAGCTTATTATCTGGATCAGACTTTAGACACGCCCGAACGCTGTCCATTCCCCGATCAGGCTCGTTGAGCGCCAGGAAATGCAGGTCAGCAAGCATGTTCAGCGTCTCGAGATCACCCGGACGAATGCGCACAAGCCGACCCAGATCAGCGCTCGCACCCTCCAGATCGCCCTCGGCAACCCTGCACGCTGCACGGACCCTGAGTGCATCTATGAACAGCGGCGACGCCTGGATAACCCTGGTTGCCGCGCTGACACACTCGTCGTACTTTTTATCATCCAGTGCCTTTGCTGCCTTCTCGCTCAACTGCTTTGCCAGCACGACCTTGTCACGCAGCCCACTCGACTTTGTCAGCAGATCTGTGTTGCCGCTCGATATCATCTCGAGATCATCAGAGGCTCCGATGTAGTTTCCCTCCTTCAGATACACTCGGGCGCGATGGTAGTACGCCTGCTCAAAGTCGGGCTTGAGCTCGATGACCCGGCTAAAGTCGCGTGCTGCCGACGCATGTCTATTGATGCTCAGCAGCGTCGTCGCCCGGTTAAAGTATGTAAGGTAGTTCTGAGGGTCCCTCTCAATCGCCGTGTCGTAGTGCTTTATTGCCTCCCTAAAGTCCCCGCTTAGCAGAAGCCGGTTCGCCTCGTCGAGGAATTCCTGTGTTGTCTGCTGTTCTGCTGCGACCGTCGCAGATAGCGCAAGCAGTGCAACAGTCACCGTGTTTGCCAGAATGGTGCAACGCATCGTCTGGGCCGTCCGTCTATTTGTACGCCGTCGTCGTAAGTTTGAGAAATGAAGAGAGAGAAAAATTCAATTACTTTGCGAAAAGTGAGGGAAAGACGAAACGAGGTTTTGCGGGGAAGGAGACCGACCGACTGACCGACCGTGGAGTAAAGCACACTAAACACACGTAGTCCGCTGCGATTGGTCCATGGTCCTGCACTAATCATGTGATTTATATTTTCCTGCTCTGAGAAGCGGATTGGATTACATGCATCATCACCTTTTATGCTAGTTGTTGTAGCTATGACAAGTGGTACCACTGTCATACCTTGCTTGGGTTGGGCTTCTCTCTTACAGATGCATAATGTTTCTGACGTTTGTGTTACATCAAACATTGCGCTAACCCCTTCCCCTGCCAAAATGTCATCTTGTGCGTATAAAAGATGAGCTGAATTCAACCTGCGCCTAAAGCATCCTAAGCCAAGCTAAGCTATCATTTCTTTCTCCGAGACTTCAAACACGTTTTCTTTTTTTAAATTGCACACCTTAACAAACCGTACCGTTCTGACAATGATGATGCCAACTATTCGCCGCAACATTGTTCCGGTTGCCCTGCGCACCCGCCTGATCGTAGCTGCTCGTTTGAGCACCACTGCCAGTAGCCGCGCACCCAGCACCCAGCATCATGGCAGCAGCAGCAGCAACGGCAGCCACCACGACATGTCGCCCCAGGATATCCTCGACAAGATGCATCCCAAGCGTCATGGCGAAATCCTCTCATCGATGCTCGATGGCGAGCTGGACTACGACACCGACATGGGCGCGGCTGCCGTCAACAACGTCGTTGCTGAGGAGCGCGCCGAGGCAAGCAAGAAGGCTGAGAAGATTGCCCGTGACACATACGACGATTTTGCCAAGCGCCATTTCTAGCTTTAGCAAATAAAAACATGTAGCGCACAATGTAAATGTTCCATAGTCACTCGATGCCATTAAGCATCACAACGTTGTATACACTGAGCTTGTAGTCTAAATAGCAAAGTCGCAACATGAAAGCAAACATTACGGTAATATCCTGACTGGTCCTATCGATCACACTTGCAAGGATCGATGGCACCCGGCAATTGCCGTTATAGCTATGACTCGGATAACCCATCGGCAATAAACGGAGGCAAGGCTACACTTTCTCCATTTGGAATCATGGGAATTCCGCCATGGAGAAAATGTTGAGTCTATGCAAGTGTCAACTTGTGCAGGTATAAAAGAAGGTTCCTTTCCGTCCATTCCTTCTCTTTTGTCTCTCCATCTACTCTTTCATCTCATACATTTCGATCTTATTGCTTAAACATGTCATACAACAAGGCTGCTAACGCCGCATTCGCCTGGCTCGGACTCGTGTTCTGGAGCTTCCAGCTCGCTCCTCAAGGCTAGTATTCTGGGAAACCACCATTGAGTTACCTAAATCCATGAATGAACTTATTTTCCTACTTTGGAAGACAATATGTGCGTGTTTCGTCGATTGTAGCCTGGCAAAACTACCGCCGCAAGTCAACCGAGGGCGTCTCGGCAACAATGCTCTACCTGTGGTTCTCGGGAAACCTGTTCTACGGCGCATACGCTGTTGCCGACAAGCTCTACTTCGGTCTGATCATCCAGCCCCAGATATTTGCGCTTTTTACTCTTGTAAACATACTGCAGATTTTCTGGTACCGCTACAGATGGAATGCCTACAAGGTAGCATTCGTAGGCGTAGTTCTATCTGCCGTCTACGCTGGATTACACGTTGGAATGTGGAAGGCCATTGAGCACGCGGTCGAGCAGGACCAGAAGGGCGCTGTCAAGTTCATGGGCGTGCTTCCGGCCATTCTGATTGCGCTCGGATTCTTCCCCGAGTTCTATGTCTGCATCAAGGAACAGTCGGTCGAAATGAGCAACTTCTTTATAATGCTCGATATCTCGGGTGGTGTCTTTAGCACAATCAGCCTGGCATTCGACCACACGTTCGACTATGTTGCCTCTATCACATACCTCATTGTTGTTTTTCTCGATCTTGTTCTGGTCGCCATGAAGCTATACTTCTACTTTCGCGGTACTCAGGGACTGGTGCACAAGGAGAGACTGCGGGAGCAGCAGCAGCAACAACTTGAGTCTTCAGACAAAGACAAGCAAACGACCAAGATGGAGACAAAGTCAAAGCACCTCGAAGAGGGTTACTAGTAGCTTTTTCTATTTACCGCTAGTCGTGTCTAGAGACTAGTAGAATAAACAACAAGGATATTAACTGCCAGCAGCACCAGTGTCATCTGTAACGAGCTGTGCTGGTTTATGTCGACAGCAGAAAGAATCAGGGTAATCCCCATCAGAACCGACATTTTGCTGGTGCTAATGTCGCGCTGAGCAACTTCGTCGTTGCTATTGGCATATTCCGGAGCTGCATCGCGTCCACCCATCCGCTGCAGCGCATATACTTTGGCTAGAAGAACCGCCGTCTTAATAATAAATGCGGTATCCATTTCCCTGAGGAATTGCGCGCCGGGTTGAGCCAATTGCGATGGCAATGGTTCTTGTCGTAGTCGCTTTGCAATGTGCAGATCATCAATTGCGGAGGCATCTCCCGTTACATCGCGTTTGACGCTCGAGTCTGGCGTCGCTAATAGCTGCTGACCAGACCCACTTTGTTTGTCGGCAATATCCTCGACATCAGCCCAGCTTTCGTCGGCAGATGACATCGACGGCTTCCACAAATCACCATCGCGTCCACTAGCAGACTGCGGGCGCGAGCTGGCTCGAGACGACCCATCTGTGCTGTGCCGCCTAAAGATGTCAGCCGCAGATGCCCCTCCGCCCGTGTCGTCATTTCTATGCAAATAACCAAGCCCACTATGGATGGGCGAACGCACAAGCGCTAGAGAGTGGGTGGCCATCGATGTCGAAAGCGCGTCCTTTTTGCGGCCATGATCTGGAACCCGAGACTGTGGTGGTGTCTGCATCCCAGGCGTATCCCCGCCAAAGTTGCTTGCCATGTCCGAATCATGAAGCTCGAATCTGGACTCGTTTCTGCGACGACTCTGCCACAGATTCTGATGCTCTGAGACCCGCTGAACAACCTCATTGATATCTGGTCGCCTTTCTTCATCCTGGTTAAGAAGCCGCTGCATGATCCGGCGCAGCTCTAGCGGGATCTCCTCTGCAGGCTTGGGGCGCTGGACCTGAGAAAAGTCGACATGCCTAAACTTTAGCACATCTCTGCGTAATGCATCGATATCGTCAATATCGGAATACGGCAGCTGCGTATAGCACAGGTAGTAGAGCATCATCCCCAATGACCACATGTCGGATTTTGTCGAGTAGCTGTCCAGGAATCGGCCTGTACTGTCAACCTTGAGAAGCTCTGGAGCCATAAACTCGAGTGTCCCGGTAGCCCCAGTGCGGTCGCGCTTCTCCAGGTGAGAAAGAACTTCGCATTCGCCAAAATCTGTCAGCATGATCCGTGGGATCTCGCCACTGGTCTCTCTATTGTCTGGGTCTTTCCACTGAAGCAGCAGGTTCATGTGCTTCAGGTCGCGATGGATAATCTGTAACTGGTGAAGATGTGCAAGCCCATTGCAGATATCGGCAAACATTGTCCATATTTGCTCGATTGAAAGCGCTCGCCGTCCACCCTCTGGCCCGACTGGTATCTCTGGACCTGGCTTTTCTGGCGACAGTAGCCCCTTTCCGGCACGGCTCTTACGGCGTTGCTCGAGTATTTTGTGCTTGAGAGACATCGACGAGTCACCTGTGTTGATGGACACCGGCTTTGGTTCCATATACTCCTGAAGGTTCCCACCGTTAGCATACTCCATCAAGATAAAAAGGCACGGCACCTTGGGCCCGAAGCTCGTCAGCTGGTGCATCTCGAGCCACGAGTGCTTGTATTCGACCACGTTCTGATGCCGCAAACTTTCCAGAAGCTTGACCTCGCGCAACATTCGCCTGAGCCACTGATGATTGTTTCCAACTGCAACTTTCTTGACTGCATAGTGCCCGAGATAGACGTTATCGAGTATGTGCTGGCACGAAAACACCGATCCGCGCAGGCCTTTGCCAAGCTTGTTCTGTTCTCTGAAAAATCGTTCATAGTACCCCTGGTTAAACGAGTTCGCTGATACACCGCCAGCGTCTGCGTCTTCAGAAATTGCAGCTCCATGTTCGTCGCAAATAATCTCATCCTCGCCAGGACCAATCGACGGGACTAGCGATGACACGTCGGATCCCTCGTAGTCACTGCCCATAGCTACATCACCTTCGTCGTCAATAGATACCAGTCTGAGCGATCTCTGCGCAGACGAAATTCGGTCGGTGTCGTTCCTTTCTGTAAGCGCCAGCGCTGTCGGATGTTGTCTCAGCGACCGTGCCAAAAGTTCAAAATACTCTCTGTCGGAAGTTGTGTCCGAAAGTGGATCGGAAGCCTGTCCACCTTCTGCAAATGCATTCCAACTGTTGCCATCCATGCGATGTTGTATTACTTGCAGACAGGTCGGGCAGATGTGGGCGTCATCAATATTAACATCCAGTGGCTCTCTCTGCTGACTGATGCTGCTGGCAGTGGTCGATGTTGCAGCGGAGGTGTTTCTGTTCGGCGCTGACAGAGCCCTCGAGTGGGTATCTAGCTGACCGAATGTATGTGATACACCAAAGCTGCGCGGAACAATATGCCGTAGCTCTACTTTATCCGTATCTTGGTTGTACATGACAACTTGGCCAGTGTGTCTCTTGTACCTATATCGACGACGCCAGTAGTCACGTAGACTTTTATTTTTAGTATAGATATACAGTATATGTGCCTTTCCATACAAGGAATGCAACAGCAGCATTAGACGCGGCTACCAGTAGACTCGTGCTACCTACAGTATAACCCGCCAGGGTGAATATGGAACCAGCTGTGTGCTGCGCGACAGAGTAATACTTTGTATATCTCCCGAGTATCGGTTGAGTTGTGTGTTCTCGTTACGCAGAGGTGACGGCCCGTGCGACCGAGAGCGATAGTGATTTGGGCGGCGCGACATTTTCGTGTGGAATTAAAATTTAGAATTGAGAAAACGGAATAAAAGCGAAAAACTTCAAACAAAAGACGCGCACAAGCCAGCTCAGCGGGATTCAACTGCTGCTGATGATGTCACGCACGCAGACTTTGAATCTACTCAAAGATCAAATCAGATCGTAAAACGTACTTGAAGCTGTTCCGTAACTCAAGTCCCTCGTGCTGGAGACAGTCAGCCCCGTGCTTGTGCAGCAGCGCAAGACCAAGCTCGGGCTTTACGCTGACAGGCTCCATCCGCCGAGCATAGAAAACAGTTTCACCGCCAGATGCGCGATCGGAAGTGCGATAGCGCGGATCGTCGACTGCGTTGAGGTAAACCAGCAATGTATACTCGGAGCGACGCCCACGACTGTCAAAGAAGTAGTCATCGTAGTGCTTGCCGAATCGCTCACCCGGGCCATATCGATAGATCCGGATGTTTTCAAAGAGTGCTGCTGGCGACCGGCCGTCTGGATGGCGCCAGCTGCTCAAAAGTCTGGACATCCCCGTATCCTGCCACAGTTTCTGAGCAAACTCGTGATCTACCGTACTCCATCGTGCATTGTTCCGGAATGCCTCTCCGCGTTTGGGGATTCCCGGTGTCGGGACACAGCGCTCGTCGGCTATTTTAATAAACGCATCACACTCTACCCGATCAAGTAGGTCCTTAATGAGAAATACATGGCCAGTTACAAGCTCGGCAACTGCCAGCCCCCTTTTAGGCTTTAGCTTTGGCCAACTCACGTCTTCCGATGGGACAGCTGCCTGCAGTGGTGTGCTTGTGGATGCTGTAGGCTGTTTTGTCATGGCAGGCGTTTGCACCTGATTCCTTTTTGCTCGGCCCATTGTGCCGTGTAATATCGAGGATCCAGCGTGTGTGTGTGTAAACAGAGAGACAAGTAGAACTCCAAGAGGCATAAACTAGAACAATTGCAGTCGCCAAAAATATGGCAGGTGGAGATGCGCAGAGTTTCTAAGCATCAACTGATCCTACAGTATGGGCCGAGTCATATCTGTGAATATGTGCAATCAAGCCGTTTGGCGACTATTGCTTCCAAAACTATATTACTGAAGAATAATTTATCGAATATTGTGGATAAGCTCGTCCCCACGCACGCTCGGCCTATTGTGCAGCATACACTGGTTCTTAAAGAGTATGCTGCCAAATAATTTTCCGAGTTTAGAAATGTGTCCATTTTTCATCATATTTTACAAGATGGCAAAACGTAGCATATAGAAAGGGGTTTTGGCCTCGGCGTGCGTATTCGTTGTATTCTATTCGTTCCATACAAAATTATTGTGTTGTTGTTGTTTTATTCGTGCTGTGCTGTGTTTTGGTTTTTTTTCGCTGATTCCGTGGAAATAGAAGAGGTTTGCTAATTTTCCTTTAGTAGTTTCAACTGTCTGTTTAGATTATTGCTAGCACTTTGTTTGTACATTTCGAGATATCCGGTATGTGCACCAAACATTCAAAATGTTCTAAATATAGCTTGCGATTTCCGCGCATATGAAAATATATTGAGCAGATCCAAGACGTAGCAGTTTAGATTGCGTCACATTTCTGTCCATCCGGCTTTGTTTACGGTTTTCCGGTGAAAATACTTTTATATTCCTTTGTGTAGAAATACCCCTAGATCAAGTGATATAGTTTTATTTCCTCTATTCTAAAGACCACAGGAAAATCGACCTTGGTTTAGCATAGAGCTGCTATATTGACAATCCAAACTTGCAGTGTCCAACAAATATGCATTTGTTTTAGCCGTGGAAATCTCACAATATTGTGCACCGAATTTCGGTATTGCTGGTCCCTTGTTTCGGTGGTGGAGATTTTTTCATATTGTTTTGCTTTTGAGTGTTCACAGCGGCGATCCTAATGGCCTATGATCAGGGGAGGGAGGATGTTCAGCAGAACCCAATGCAGTGCAGGCATCGTCTCCGTCATCGGTGCATGGCAGCTCTGATAGCAAGCCTATTCGCTAATGGGTTTCACTGTGAAGGTCTACTAATGCAGCAACGATCGTCGTGCATTCGTTTATTTTTGGTGTCTGTAGGATTATTTACACATTATAATGCTGAAAGACGGCGATGTGTACTTTGGCTGCAACGCTGGAATGGCTGATACGGAGTGGCAATGCCAGACTGTCCTTCTCGGAATCGGTAGGTTTATCAATTTGTGTGCCTGCTCCTAATTAGAATCGATATAATATCGAAACTTTCAGGTCTTCTGATATTTCAAGAATGACAGGCTGCAATTTACGGTGAAAATTGCGAAATATTTGTCATTTGGCGATCTTCGTTCAGAAGCAAGAGCAGTAGCCAATCTGCGATTGCTAGTTCAAGAAGGAAAAAAGCTGGGATTTCTTTTTATGTCTTTGCCTTTGGATTTTATGAACTCGCACTACATTCCACCTTCCTTTTCGGAGTTTATCCTGCACACGATGACCTCATGCGTTCTTTAGAGACCCAAAAAAAATTAAGCGGTCTCTTTTTTTTCTACATTAAAAGCTTTGTTTTGATGTTGCTTTGGCAGGACGGTCCATCAGGTAAATCCCCTGCAAGCCAAAACAAGAATGGCTTCTTTGATACTCTCAATATTCTGTCTTGAATCTATCGAAACCTTAATTGGCAGAAACGGCAGGTGAACATGACCATGTAATCTGCAGAAGAGCATCCCCATCAACTGCGTACTGCTTGGTGTTTCATTGCCAAGCTTCTATATTTTGACATTGCTGTGCATTACTTGCAAATGCACAGCAGTGGAATCTCGCATCCATCCATTCGATGTGCGGTCCAGCCGTTGCATCTGTTTACATGCTCACCAGTATCCATTTCGCCTGCCTGCTTGCTTGCAGACATGCACATGTTATTCTTTCACCTTTTCTGCCTGTTCTATTTTCAGATCTTTTAATTTATTTGATTTGTCCACTTTCGATTTTGATAGAGAACCGAAGGATTGTCGTATTTAGATTTCTGTCTTTGTGAATTCTTCACAGTCGACGTTGGGGAATAACGCCGCATCTATGCAACAACCTACAGAAGAGAGGAGGAATATGTGCATAAGCTTATATGTACATGTACCGCATCATTTCTTTCTGGCACCTGTGTGTAGATTTCAGCAGCTCGGATGACGGGTCTGTTTTATGCACCGTGTCGCCGGATGCCACCCTGCTTGGAGCAGAACTGGCAGAAGATACTGACAGCGAGCTTCTCCGGCTAGCCAGCATCAATGCAGGAATCGGCGCTGGCGTAATAACGCCCGACCTTGACCATGATTGCGGGGTTGCCGAAGCTTATTTCTCATCTGAAAATCAGACATACCACAACATCTCATGGATCGTCCAGCCCGTTTCTGACAAAACATCCAGTCGCAGCAGCAGCAGTACAGAAACCTTGCTATACAACAGTTGCGCAGCATCTCGCAGCACATCGTTTTCAAACTCAGATTGCTCGCACTCTGCCATCTCCTCTGCTGATCTGTCGGATTGCGAACCAAACACGCCTCGGTTCCCCGAGGACATGTACACACCACGGTGGATCCGCGGAATGGGCAAAAACAAGGAAGGACTCTGCCCGGTCTGCTTTGAGCAGGGCATACTGAACTGGCGGCGCATGAAATGCAGCGCATACTGGCAAGTAGAGTTTGATTACACAGCGCGATTCTTCCGAAACAATTGCCATCGCATCTCGTCAGCACAAAGACTGCAGATACCACAATGCCATTATGTGTTCTAGAAACATTGCTAACTACTAAACACATACCTGCATCCATTGTTTCTCTGGACCTTGCCACATTCCTCCTGCGGCACAATAGGTACCATCTGAACTATTTTCACGGCGTGTCGTCGCTGACTGGCCAGCCGTTCCCGCCACCAGAGGCGATTCGATCCTCGCAAGCTGCATGCGAGCGTCGGCGGGCGCAAGGGCTATGCCGCGTATGCAAGTGCTGGGTTGATCTGGACAGCGCACGGAAGATACAGATAAACGTTCCTCAGATCTATTGGTGGAAGCACATCCAGGCGTGCATCAAGCGCTCGTGGATGGACTGACTGGAGCATCCAGCTGCTATCGATAGTCTGCAGGTGGCATGTGAGCCGCCTTTGTCGCTCTTGACATTGCTGCTGTCTTTCACCTTTTTCGGCATACTCGGTGTGTCAGCTGAGGTGCTTACCTCATTTAGCCTCGGGCTTAGACCTGGTAGTTGTAAACTTGGTGCGTCTTTTTACTAGACATGTTGTTATTCGCTCACCTTTCGCGCACTCATTACCAGTGAGAAACAAAGGCTCGAGATCGGCAAGGCGGGTACGGGGCACTACCCCCGGGGGGTGTGTACACCCCTTTCTCAGTAAAAAAATCTTTATTATTGTTTTCTGTTTCTTCAGCAATTCCTCCCCCCACATTAGGGACGCTCACTGTGGATGTGATTGTGTTGAAACCGATCGTCTCTCGCCGCTTCTCATCTTTTTTGCCGTTCTGCGCTTTATAGTTGGCCCGAAAAAAAGAGGATAAACGGCTATGCAGAACTGGCCATCCGTCTGAGCACTTGTAGTACCTACCCCTCATCTTGCCTCCCACCGCTGGCATTGAAAACAAAAACAGAGCGCATTTGATACAGGAAAACTGGAAAGCTGGACGGCAGCGCAGCCCAAGTATCTCAAGTGCTCTTAAATACCGCATGCGCAGACAACCCAATCGAGGAGGAGACTTCTCATTCTACCCGTTTAATATTATTTGTTCTCTTACCCCTTCTTCAATTTACCTATAGACGCAAAGCAATAGCCAATCGCTGTGCATTAGATAGCCTACAAGCAGTAATTTGCCCTGGACCATAGCCGCGCCCTTTCATACCCTACGTTATTACTACCCTCCAACATAAACCCGGAGCTCTGGCTGGTTGGCATTATACATTCTACCATCATCCAGCTGCTCTCCAGCACATTTTCCTCTTACTTATTTATTCCGCTGGACGCGTTAGCATATTTAGCGACGCATCCTGTCACCCTTGTTGCATTCCCTCTTTACTTTCTTCTTATTTGTCTTTTCCCTCGAGCAGGCCTCAGATGCACATATAGGCTAAGAGAACCTGATTCGATAGACATCCAACTACGCGAGTTCCGGGCACATATTGGCATTATCAAAGTCCTCGGGCTCATCTAGTTTATCCGTACACACTTTCTACCCAACTTTCAATATAGCCTTGTTGCATATTCGCACAAGTAGCTGTTTTTCTTCCCTTTTGCAACTGCATTCTATCTTTCCTAGCCACGCAACGGCAACTCATTTATTCCACGTTTATTTGTTTACTTGTGTTGCTCGCTTCTTTTAGACGTTCGATGATTCTCTAGCTCTCCTCCTTATCCATTGTCGCCCACATCATACCAACACTACTTTATTTACTTATTTATTTATTGAGCGCCTGCAAGCACTGGCTGCTGCATTTTAATTTTATTTATTTACCTTTTTAATTTAAACACCCGCCGTTTTAGAGTTTGGCGATTACTAGATCATATCCGCGTCCTCATTTCCTACCTCACATTTCTACAACCTTCCGCTACAGCCAAACATCAGCACACCTTGACAGGCTTTCATTTCTTGGAAACTTTAACTTTATTTCTTATTTTTATCGCCCTTGACGTCGCTTTCGGAAACACCTGCGCCCTAGCATAAACCGGAATCCGCCGTCCAGCTCTGGCCACATCAATAGCCCGCCGTCAAATAACAATCCAAGGCCTTTTTTGGTAAGTCTTCTGCATTTGTGGCACTCCACCCGCAGTGGGTTATTTGTTGTTTTCTTTCTCCGCTGCATGCTTCATTGAGATGTATACATATGCCACCCCCCAAATAACGTACATGCGCATAGCCGCTGCATTTGTTCTTGTCTTGTGCCCTCCTCCCCTTACAGCCCTTGGCTCAATTATGTCCATCCTTGATCCATTGTGCTCATATGTGCCAAAATTGACACTTGCGAGCGCCATTCCAAAGAATTGCAAGAATGGCCTAACGATGCTGGCCGCTTTCGGAGAACACTGATTTTTATTCGTGTCGTGTCTAATTAGCGATATACGAGCCTACGCCTTCTTTTTTTCCTAATTTGGCCGTGCGCCTTTCATCTTCGTGTGCAACTATTATCTGTCAAGCCATTTCTCTATGGATGAATTGCCGATTGATGGCAATATGTACGCGCTGCCACAAACAAAATTTTCCTCTTTCCTGTTTGCGTCTCGGCTAATGGTCAGGATTAACTGGGCACTCATATCTGGCGCTAGTATGCATATTCTATTGCATGTTCCCACCAATGTCACCAACGCCAGTAAAGCTGCTCGCAAATAGCTGGCTGCTTTCGATGTTCCCATGTTCCCAGCTATTGTTACTTTCGCTAGCATCTGATGCCTCCTGGCAGACAAGCAGCCGTTTGTCTGCCATCGTTGTTTGCGATTGCTGGGGCTTTCACTGCACCATTTCCAATGACCATTGTCAGCAGCTGGCTTTTGCCATTCATTCCCATTTGTTCACTTTCATTGTTGGTGCACACATATCTACACAAGACACACTCGCCAACCAAAACACCACGTACTCTCCTTTTTTTGTTGATTGCAAACAGGTCAATTATCCCAACTTCAACATTTGCTACAAGGTCCTGTTCCATTGTGCTGCCGCGCTTGTTGGGAAAAATTGGCATATCCCACCAAAAGTGAACAAACATGCACTCCATTCTTTGCAGTCCTGACTACGACAATTGCCAGTACGCGCACAGCCGCCGATTCCCAGGCAGCTTACAGAAAACTGGTTTTGCCTTCCTTTTTGCTTTATATGCTGCTGTTTGTTGCGTAACCTAGGATTTTCATTCATTTCGGTAATGAAAACATTCACGCAAGCATGCAGAAGAATGTTGCGTCGTATTATTATTATTCTCATATTTTAATAATAACTTTTTGCATGCTGCTAAGCCCTCGCGAATTCTGCTGCCTGTTTATTTTGATGTTTTCTCTGTAGGTCCAAGTTATTAATCGATCTTTGACGAAACGCGCCATCTATCGCCCGTTTTTTCATATTGCCCCGAAACGCATATTTTCCTTTCAAAATACCGAGACCTGCTTCCAAGTAGTTCTGCTCTCCGCCGAACGCCACATCCAACTTTTCCCCCTTCTTTCTGCGCACTACATCCTTTCTCTACACCATCTGCCTTGTGCCTCTGCAGCGCATCGCTCGCAGTTTTTTGGCATTATTTGCCGGCGTTTTTATTATCGAAGGACACACGAATACGGCATTTTCTGGCCGTCTCTTAGCTCATTAAATAGCATTCCATTGTGAGGTAATATTCCCTCCTCTCCCCCTTTCCCCCTCCTCGCCTTCTCCATTCCTCACTCTATTTCTCCTTTACACTCAGCACCAGCAGGGCCAAATGTATGCTAGCGTGCACGATCAGCCACCGTCTGCACTGCTGCCGCATTCAATCACGTCAAAGCTTGTCGTTGCGCCAGTATCCGGACCAGAATCTAAGCACCCGCTGTCCACCGCTCTCTTCATCTCTTCGCCGCCCCACTACTCCACCCCTACTCTAGTCTCGTCCTTGCCTGCCACCCACTCGCTTTCCGTGCCGCATCCGTCACAAAAGCTTACATCAGCCTCTTCACTGTCCGGGAGGTGCCCTCGCCGTGCTGCCCTCAATGTGCCGATGCAGCGGACCCCTTACTCTCGCGATACGACGGATATATCCGACCATGAGTTGCGCCAGATCTTGGACAGCGAAAACATCAGCGGGCTGCCCGCCCCATACTGTCTGGTCCCACACTACGATGCGCAGCTTCCGGCTTCTCAGAGCTCGGCATGGCCGCCACCGGCGCCCCATCAGCCCTCGACGGCGCCAGCGATGTCGACTGGCCAGCAGCTGTCCGAACACAGGTTGCCCGCTGGCCAGCAAGGCACACAACAGCAGATCCTGCATTCTTACCAGCATCAGCAGCCGGAAATCATGGGTGGTGGCGGCTCTTCCCAAAGCAGCTCTGGAGGTCACGACATTGGCAATTCCCAATCGGCACCTGCAGCAACTACGACCTCGGCTGCATCTGTAGCAGCAGCAGCAGCAACAGCAGCGCCATTGTCGTCGGCCGGCGACATGTCGCGCAGACGGACACGCACGACGCTTACCCCCTACCAGCTGCGCGTCCTATTCAGAGTCTGGGAGCGCACTCAGTATCCATCAAGCGACTTGCGTGCGCGACTGGCAGCCAGCCTTCTGATGACGCCGCGTAACGTGCAGATCTGGTTTCAGAACCAGCGCCAGAAGACAAAGGAGCGTGCAGAGATGCGCCGGCGCACTCACTCGCCTAACCTTCATGCCGCTGCCCTGGCAAATGCCGGCATGCTTCCGCCGCCGCCGCCCTCTCAGCACCACCATAATCTCCAGCGCCCGCAGCATGTACTTGTCCCATTGCCGGCATACTTCCCAGAGTCTGTTATGCGCGACGGCCATATGAGCGCTATTTCGATGCCAGGACGCTCACCTCCCGAGTCTCCATTCAGGTATACTCACGGCCCACCGCCGGCGCCACCGGCCGTGCAGCCTCCGTCGCACACGCGTGAGCATCCGCTATCGGCTGGGAATGCTGTTTCTGCGCACAATGCACATGCTGTTGCGGGTGCTTACACCATGCTGACGCCTCCAGCACTATACCCCCATGTGTTTTCCCAGCACCAGCAGCACACACCGTCGGCACTGCCTGGCTCGCCATCGCTTCATTCGTCTGGCTATTCCCATCCGCAATATCACCACAACCCTCCGCCTCCCCCTTCTTCCTCTTTGTCAGCAAAGCCGACGCATCCGCCGGCCACTCCAAGACATCCGCACTACCACTTGCAGCACCAGCGTCATTACAGCCAGCCACATGCTATTGAGCACCCACACTCGCGACCCGTGTCTTCTGCTCTTGCAGTGCCATACAACTCGTCGTCATCGTCACTGCATGATTCGCCAAGGCAACACCCACTCCACCCGTCATCACAGAAGCACATTGATCCGCGTGCTTCCGAAATGGGTTCTGAGAGGAGCCAGGCGCCACGTCTTCCCTTAGCCCAGATGCAGCACCAGTCCCAGCAGCATATGCAGATGCAATCCATGCAGGCGCACTCGCTGAATGATCATCACAATATCCCGTCACCTGCGACGCCGACGTTCCCTGCAGCTCATAATCGAGCCAGGCAGACGCCGAGCCCACTTGCATCGCGGCAGCAGAATAACTCGCCGCCGCTGCTTTCGTCGATGTCTACACTAACGATGATTCCATCTGCCGCCGCTGCACATGCTGCCGTTGCAACGCCTCAGACCATGCGTGCGCCCCCGGCCGCCAGACGGCCCCAGCTGACGAATATCCTCAATCCAATTGGGAGCTTGTCTGGATCGATGCTGGAAACAAAGTCAACCACCGAGACTGATGGCGAGACTGGCAACGGCATAAGATCACAGCTGGACATTAGCGGCAAATCTGGTAACGCTGGAAGTAGCCAGGTGGGTCCGCTGCCAAGCCTAGGCAGTGTGCTTGCTAATGTGCAGTCTGATGCCCGGAGTGATTCGTCGGCCATGCCTGCTGTCTCTGCAGCCAACGAGACCACCTCAGCAGCCGCATCTTCGGAAAAGTGGCGGCCGTGGTAAAGCATGCAGGCGCGACCATCTGAGCGCCATGTTTGTGCTTGTGTTTACATAGACCGCGGCATTCTTCACACGACATTTCTTTGGACCCCGTCTCCAAGAAACAGGTGTGTGCGGTTTGACTCCAAATGCTGCACACCTACGACCATGCCGCCCGTGCTTCCTCCCCTTTGAATCCGCTTGCTTAACTTATCTTTGCTGAGTGCAAAGAATGCTAGACGTTCTTTAATTTTTCTCTTCCTTCTATATCTTTCCGAGTCTGTCGTTTTATCTTTTTCTTTTTATCTCTAACGAGGATGTTCGGGCACCGTGTCCAGATCTGCGCCTCTAGTTTATTATCTTTTTTTCTAGTATTACATCTCTCTAATTTAAACGCAAAACACCCAATAACATACAATTCCACCATTTTTACACATGTCTGGATGGAATGGCATTTCTTGATCGATCAAGACAGATAAAGTAATATGGCTAATCACAATCAAGCATCCTGAGCTGGCTGCCGTGCAAACGAGCGGTATTGGCTTTGAGCCAGACAGCAAAGGCAAATTTTCACTTCCTCTTCCTCTCCACACTTATCACTTTTTTGTTGGATTCATAATCATGGTATGTGATCGTTCTTGACATCGTATCCATTAGACACAGACACGCAGCAGATCGAATCCATCGTCGACAGATACGCGCGGACAGATTTGCACATTGACGATAATACACTCGTTGGATACGCCTGGAGGCTGGAATTATCGTTACTTGTGTTTGTCTGAAATTTGAATTCGAGTAGAATATGAAGTGACCGGATTCGCGATTCTGATTGCCGAATCTGTTCCAGCAGTATGACCTCGAATTCGAATTGCCAGAAATGCGCATATAGCTGCTGCTCTATTAGTAGGGACACCAGAGTCGACTTTGGTGCTTGTCTGCTTTAACGCCGTTGTTGCTAGCAGATCTCTACTTCGATGTGTATTTCGCGCCTGAACGACCTGTTAAGACGTAGCTGCGTGTCTGTCTGTCTGTCTGTCTGTCTGCGCTGTCTCCTGTATATGGAGCTACAGGGCAGTTCCCTTTTATATGCACGCAGAGCAACTTTGTGGCGTCTATACTAACCATTGCTTTATCATACATGCCTGATCGGCTACTCTTTTGTGCGGTGGTAGGCTAAGCGCACCAAGAAGGTCGGAATCACCGGAAAGTACGGTACTCGTTATGGTGCCTCCCTGCGTAAGCAGGTGAAGAAGATGGAAATCACCCAGCACGCTCGCTACACCTGCACTTTCTGCGGTAAGGACAGCGTCAAGCGCGGTGCCGTCGGTATCTGGAACTGCCGTGGCTGCAAGAAGACCGTCGCCGGTGGTGCCTGGACCGTCTCGACCTCGGCTGCCCTGGTTGCTCGCTCGAACATCCGTCGTCTGCGCGAGATCCGCGAGCACTAATAATTGCAAAAAGAATAAATGTATCTTTTTTCTTCATTTTTTGCAATGTTAACCAAGAGGTGCGTGTTTGTGTGCACTTGAACCAAAAACACCTATTTAATGGTATGAGGCTTTCTACCATGTGTGTGGGCTTTAATTTGAAGGCGGCTTTGGGGCTGCAGAGACAGTAATGTATTATCGGTGATATATGTGCATTTGGCGGTGTATGAAAAGTCGGAATACCCAAAGCTGCTGCTTTTTTATTTCTGGAACAGTATATATGGATATTTTAGACTGCCAGAATCATTTATCTCTCGAGTAAAAGACATGTCTTTACAGCGCTTTGGAGCAATCCTAAAGGCCGGCCTAACAGTTGTGTATAGCGCCATGCTGGCAGTAGCCGTCTACGGATACACGGATATCGAGCTGATTCCCGGAAAGCACTACCGGGCACAGGATGTGCAGCCGCTTCATGCCGTTATTCGCAAGTACATGCGATACTCGACGGCGGCAACATCGTTTGTCGATCTTCACAAGGGGTGGGCGTCGTGTGGACTAGCGTGCATCAGCCCCGATGTCCAGGATGTTGTGCTCAACCTGACTTGGCACATCGATGCGCCTCTGAGCGATGGTCTGATAGCGGTGCATCCCAGAGACAAGGAGATTGTAGTGGCGTGGGCAGGCACACATCGGTACCGTGCACTGATCACAGACATGTCGGTCCTTACGCTTCCGTACATCCCCGGGACGACCATGGGCGTGCACGGCGGATTTCTCGAATCTGTTCGAGGAGTAGAGGACAGGGTGCGCGCGCACCTGAGAAAGCTGGCTCAGGATTACCCAGATTACACCGTCGTGTTCACTGGCCACTCGAAGGGCGGCGCAGAGGCGGCGCTGAATGCGCTGGATGTGGCCAGAAGTATTGGTGGAATTAAGCCGAGGATTCGTGTGTGGACATTTGGTGAGCCGCGGCTTGGAGACTCCGAGTTTGCCGAGTTCTACAACCGCCAGCTGGGCCCTGTGACGTATAGAGTAACCAGCATGGCAGATCCGGTGGTAGCAATGCCGCCGATGTTTCTGTTCAACTACTGCCACCACAGCCTCGAGATTTGGCTCAAGAACGATCAGGGTGACGTCTATGTTGCCCAGAATCGCACAGAGTGCTTTGAGGATTCCAATGCAAGCAGCTCAATCGACTTTTACGATCGATCGGTCAAGTGGCACAAGAACTATCTTGGACTGCCGCCGCCAGATCATGCGGCGGCCCTCTTTAGTTGGTAGCCAAGAGCCTAGTCTAATCAATAATATATAATATGTCGATATCGGTGCGGCATTCAGGTGTTCTCGCTCGCAAAGCATATTTGCACACCAAGGCTTATAACTGGGTCACATCATGACGATTGGATTGTCTCAGCACATAGATCTGCGCGTCTCAGTGAAAAGTTCAAATATGTAATTCATACACGTCGGGAAAAGAATATTCTGCAAATTCTTGCCAAGATCCAGTGGCATGTTCCAAGAACGCGGTGTATGTGCTTGTAAATGGCCCCGTGTCGGCCACAAAAGGAAATATTACGTTTTCACTTGCGAGATGTGGACGCGTGTATAAATAGACTGGACTTGGCGCTCACAACGCCGATCTCCAATTTATGCACTTTGTTGACGTTTTCACAGCTTCTTGGACGAACCTAACGATCCTTTGTAGACGGATGATCCGGCGAATAAACGGTCTCTGACCAGCGGTCCAGACAGGCAGCACATACCAGTAGCGCGCCATCAGCTTTAATTATATAAATGTGGCCACGCTGCCTTCTCCTTTTTCACATTAATTATTTGCCTATCCATCCATATTTCATCAAGTATTCTAAATTCTTGTGCAAGCATTTATAAACTCGTGTTTCTATAAGCAAATACACACACACACATTCCGCCGCCTTCTTGCTTAAAAAAAGGTTAGAGATCCACAAATCAATTTTCCGTGCGCACAAGTCGGCCTTTATCTGTGTATTGTACAGCAGCGGAGAAGCGGCATAATTTTTGCAGACTTGACGTAACAAACAACGTTTTCGTTACCAGTGTGTATATCTACTGTCCGCATGAATCCCTCATCTCCCCGTTCCAGCACCTTGCACAAATATGAAAACTCCTGTGTGATGCAGCAGCGACTATGCAGCAGCGAATCGGAACACGGCGGGCATGGTTACAAAAAAATTTAAACTGCTTTTTTTTACCAGCTCAAGCCACGTTTTCTACTCGCTGTCTGCCTACGAGTAATGTAAACAAGAGCACCAATGCCGCACTTGCCCAGCAACGTCAGCACCGCAGCATACACCGCAAGAGCAGAACACTTAAATAGCGGCAGCGTGCGCTTGCCGAACGAGCAAGACGTGAAATACGTAATCCGCACGTCTTGAAGCTAAGCTGGTTTTAATCCCTATCCGTAAAAGAAAAACTCTCACATCTCTAGCCACACGCACGCATCTATCTTTTCAATTGCCCTTTTGAGCCGGACACACGCCGTGCAAGCAAGCAAGCCTTAATTCTGTGGCCCTGTTTTGCCTTCGCCTCACTTTCCTCCCTTCTCCCCCAAAAACTTGCTTTTTTGATTTTGGTCCAAAAACGTACCACAGTGGGCTGCAGCTGAACGCACGCCTGGTAGTTTTATTTTTAAAAAAGAGGAATCCTTCTCTCGCTCTTTCCTTTTGGCTGCAGCATAGTCACTTTGTAAAGGGCCGATCTGACTTTGAGTCTGAATGATACCACGACACATTATTATTATTATTGTAGACTGGTACGCCGTATAGACAAAAGGCCCATTATCCCTTCTCTTCTTCTCTTCTGCCAACGCACCTTCTTTATCTTCTATTACTGACTCCATACTTGTCTGTCATTCTTCCCTTTCCTTTTCTTTGTTTATTACCTCCTTCGTATTCGTATATACCATCGACTTACCCCTCTTCGTCGTTCGCAGGCAGCAATACGCACAAACGAGGGACAGACCTGCCCAGCGAACATAATGTCGCCGCACTCTACAGAGACTCACAGTGCAGATGCACCGGTTATCCGTGACGATCCGCGGCATCCGCTGTATCTAGGCACCTGGAAGCGCCCATCGAAGGTCGACGTGCAGGACTTTGTCCACGACGACTTTGAGGAGCCCCACCAGAAGCGGAAAAAGGCCATTCTAGCAAAGCACCCCGAGGTTCGCGAGCTCTATGGAACCGAGCCGTGGACGGCAGCCATTGGCCTGGCAGTAACGCTCTTCCAGCTTGCAGTTGCCTACTACGTCGGCTGTGTGTGGAGAGATCTCCACTGGGCTGCCGTCGTGGCCATCGCATATTTTGTCGGCGGAACGATCGCCGCGCTGTATGGCGTCATCATACACGAAGCCGGACACAACCTTGTGTTTAAGCGGCCGCTGTTCAACCGCCTGACCGGCATGATGGTCAATATCCCCATGGTGGTTCCGATTTCGCAGTCGTTCCGCAGATACCACCTCGAGCACCACCAGTTCCAGGGTGTGGAGGGCATGGATCCGGATCTGCCGCTGGACTCTGAGATAAAGCTCATCCACAACAACCCCCTGCTGAAGACTCTCTGGGTGTTCTGCTACAGCGTCATGTACGTCGTTCGTGGAATGGTGATGAAGAAGAAGCCGCAGAAATGGGAGCTCATCAACCTGTCGGCCATGATCCTCATTGACATCCTTATCGTCTGGACCATGTCAGCGCGCTCGCTGGCGTACCTTGCCGTGTCGGTGTTCTTTGGCTACGGAATGCACCCCGGCGCCGCTCATTTTATCCAGGAGCACTACATCTTCCGCGACGGACAGGAGACCTACTCGTACTACGGGTCGGGAAACATCTTCTATCTCAATATCGGCCTGCACAACGAGCACCACGACTTCCCACAGATCCCCTGGACCCGGATATGGAAGCTCCGCCGGATTGCGACAGAGTTCTACGATCCGCTGTTTGCGCACACATCCTGGGTCTACGTGATCTACAAGTTCATTACCTCGCCCATGCTTGGCCCGCAGTCGCGCCTCGTCCGCATGTACAAAGCGCACCTGTCTGGACGCAAGGAGTACCGGGTCCCCGTTCCTGTCGACGAAAAGCTCTCGCCGGCCGAACATGACCACAGGGCTGCAGCCAAAGCAAAGGTTTACTAAATCAAATTACTGTAATTAAAATTGTTTTTAAGCAAGCGCCACAGATCCAGTGACCGTTGACGTCATTGCCAGATTCCAGCTGAGCTCTGGTCATGCAGGCGCAGTGGGAGGCGAGAAAGACGAGTCTCGAGCCTCGCATTTTGCATGTGCTTTTCGCGCTGCCCTTCTATTTATTAAACCCACATAATACACCGAACCAAATCAGAACACATAGAATGTCGGCATTCCCGTCCAGCGACCAGGCAAGCAGCGTTGCCGAAAGCTCAAGCGAGCTAGAGTTCAACCCACCAACACCAGTTCCGCTGAGACGGAACCGGTCGCCCGAGAACACTGCCAACGACGTTGAGCTGAGTCCAAAGCGACTGCTTCGGGCGCACTTTCGACACAAGCTGAACGGTCCAAGAGCAGAGAGCCACCGCCCACTCGACGCAGGTGCAGATGCTGGCAGCGACAAGACATGGGCTGAAAGACTGCTTCAGGTGCCGATAAATTTCTACACAAGCGACGGCTTTAGCGACAGCGATGAGCACATGCCGATGTCGGCGTGGCAGATAGTGTCGGAGCTGGCGACAAGAGCAGTGGTTACTGTGCGGTTCTGCCAGGCCGTGCCGTTTGACACCACAGGGGCTGTGGCCACGGAGGCATCAGGGTTTGTGGTGGACAAGGTTCGTGGCATCATTCTGACCAACCGTCATGTTGCATGCGCCGGCCCATTCGTTGGCGAGGCTGTGTTTGAGAATCGCGAGCAGGTCAGTGTGCATACGATATACCGAGACCCCATTCATGACTTTGGGTTTCTCAAGTACTCGCCTGAAGACGTCAAGTACCATGACGTACACGAAATAGAGCTGGATCCGTCGATGGCTCGTGTCGGAACGGAGATACGGATTATTGGTAATGACAGCGGCGAGGAGCTCTCGATTTTAGCTGGACACATATCAAAGGTTGACCGTAACGTTCCAGACTTTGGCCCGATGGCCTACAACGACTTTAACACATTCTATCTTCAGGCTGCGTCAAGCTCGAGTGGGGGCAGCTCGGGAAGCCCGGTCATTGACATCCGTGGGAACGCTATTGGCATGCAGACCGCTGGCAGGAACCAGTCGGCAACGGATTTCTTTATGCCGTTGGATCGCGTCAAGCGAGCACTCCAGCTGATACAGGAGGGCAAGACAGTTGAGCGGGGCGACATTCAGGTCCAGTTTCTGTTTAAGCCGTTTGACTACACTCGGCGTATTGGTCTGTCGGCAGCGACTGAGGCCAAGATTCGTGCATACAAGAAGAGCGAGGTTGGCATGCTAGTGGCCGAAACCGTGCTGCCTGATGGGCCAGGGTACAGAGCTGGGATGATTGCTGGCGACATTCTAGTCAGCATTGGCGACCAGATTGTAACCGGGTTTGTGCAGTTCAATGAGATTCTTGATGGCAGTATTGGCAAGACGCTTCCGGTCGTTGTCGAGCGAGATGGTCAGGAGATTGAGCTCCAGGTCAGTGTGGAAGATCTAGACAGAATTACGCCAGACAAGTACCTGAGCTTTGGTGGTGCAGTGGTTCATGACATCTCCTACCAGCTGGCTAGATACTACTGTGTTCCTATATGCGGTGTGTTTGTGTCCCAGCCGTACGGAATGCTGCCCCTTGAAGATGCCGGCGAGGGTGTGCTGATTAGGTCGGTTGACGGCCACTTGACGCCGACGCTGGATGACTTTATCCGAGTGGTTTGTCAGCTGCCCGACCGCGCGCGCTTTCCCGTGGTCTACTACTCGCTAAACGACATCAACGAGGTATACGTCTATGTCGCCGAGAATGAGAGGCACTGGACAGACATGGATCTGTTTACGCGCAATGATCACACTGGGATCTGGGATCGGTATACGATCGAGCCTCCACCATCGATGCCCAGCGATGTTGGTGCCACCAACGCGGGTGATCAGCTCAGCATTTCAGAAAATACCGTCCAGTTTACAGTTTCATCGAAGCCGGCCGTGCAGCGGATTATCCCGTCGTTGGTCCAGGTTCACTTTTATATCCCATGGATGATCAATGCGTTCCCGGTGAGTCGACGCACAGGCACTGGTCTTATTGTCGATGCCGAGCGCGGTCTTGTTGCCGTCAGCCGCAGCATTGTACCCTTTGAGTTAGGCGATCTCTCGATAACTGTGGCAGAATCTCTGACTGTGCCTGCCAGGGTTGCATATTTGCACCCGACCTTAAACTTTGCTATTGTGCAGTACGACTCGTGGCGACTCGGAAATACGCCAGTAAAATCTGCACGACTGTCAGGGAAACGAGTGACTGATGGCGACCAGCTGCTACTGCACGCATATGTTGACAAGAAGGGGCTGTGTTCAGTCAAGGCGCTGGTGTCACTGGTCGAGCCGATGAGCATCCCAAAGCACACACCTCCGCGGTTTCGCTCGATTAACGCCGACTGGTTCAAGCTAGATACGCGCGACGTCCAAAAGTACAACACGGGCGTTCTTACTGACAGCTCCGATGGCGAGGTTTGCGGTCTGTGGGTGTCGTATATCGGCGATGCGTCCGATGGCGAAGACAGCAGCGAGTACTTTTACGGCATGGATGCGCGTCTTCTTCTGCCTGTTGTTGAGAAGCTTCGTAGCGATGCGGCCCCCGAGATTTGTATTCTCGGCGTCGAGTTCACCACCCTATCGCTCATTGAGGCTAGGCATCTTGGTCTCGATCAGACGTGGGTTAGCCGCATTCGCGAGCATACCAGGGCGATGCGCCATCGGCAGCTACTCATGATTAGCCGAGTTGCCTGCGACAGTATGTGCTCAGGCACATTGGAGCCGCTGGACATTGTGCTCGAGATGAATGGCTCGGTGGTCACGCAGAACGAGGACTTTTACGGCATCTACGGCATGGGCAGCGTTAAGCTGACCATTCTGCGGAACATGAAGGTGATCAGTGTTGATGTCAAGACCGACCAGGACTTTGGAACAGATACTCAGCGCATCGTACAGTGGGCGGGTGCCATTATGCACGAGCCCCATCTAGCCGTGCGTCAGCAGTGCCGCAAGATGCCGTCGAAGGTGTATGTCTCGTACAGCGCCTACGGATCGCCGGCATACGCGGCAGACCTGGCGCCAACGTCATTCATCACACATGTCGGCGAGGTGGCCACTCCGGACCTAGACTCATTCATCATTGCGCTGCGCGACCTGTCGGCATCCGAGGACGGGTTCACTTATGTGCGCATAGTAGGCATTGACATGATTCCCGAGGTCATCAGCCTTAAGCTCAACTCGCACTACTGGCCAACAATCGAGATCGTCCGGGACAGAACGGTCGAATGTGGCTGGGACAGGATCCACCATGACAGCTAGGCTCCGATCAGTAGATTTACAAATCAGTGGTATTATATATCAGCTTAACCAGAAACATTTTTCTGCACGTGCACAAGGGCACAGTGTATGCCACCGATTATTATCGGCGGCTATCCTACGGCAAAAGAAGAATCGCCCTTTCACTCCTTCCTGGACCAAAAATCAATACGTTTTTTGTGTATGTATATATAAGACAGCAGACGGTCGATAGACAGCAGGAGCGCGTATGAGGAGCTAGAGAGAGATGCGTACTGAAGGATGCAGCGATGGATGCGGTGGATTGGCAGAATGGATACGACCAGGGTGAATCCATTAGTCTCTGGAAAGAGGGGGATGCGCATATTTGGATTCGGCTAGGCTGCATAGATAGCGCATGTGCTGTCGAGCCGAGGCTGCCTAATGCGCACATTCAGAATTGTGGATTCGACCGAAGGCATGGGATTCGTGTATAGTTTGACTTTGCCCGGTGTGGAATCTGCATTTGGAATGTGCCTCTATTTATGCCAGCTGGCAGGCAGAGCGTGTACAGCTAGAGTGTACTCGCAGGAGGGACGGCAACTATGCATGTACCAGTATGAGCGGGCGAATCTATTTCCTCGACCTGAACTGTGCTTGCATGCACAGAGCAGCCTTTCCTTTTGCACCGTTCGAGCGGTCTGTTCTACTCGTGTTGCCATAGTATCCACGGACAATGCAGCAGCAACGGCAGCACGGTTGTTACCATACGGCAGTGGTTCCGTTGCTATGGCACACTGGCAGACACAGCTCAAACTAGAGCTTTACCATTACAAACCGCCAGCTGTCGTTATCAGTCGATAGATGTCCTGTCGGTCACACGCCTCTCTCTATTCCTCTCTCCTAATCTGAGCAGCGCTGCTCCGAGACCTTATCATCGTTATTTGCAACACGCAGCTTTAATGCGCGTCGTGTCCGATGGAAATGTGCGTATTTATACTAACTTGCAACATCTCCCTTCAACCTGTCGGTCCTATCTGTAGTATCCGAGAGCAATATTCAAAATGGCCTCTGTTCTGCCCGCCGAAGCTCGCTCCGAGTCTGCCAGCATCCGCCTCTTCAACAAGTGGTCGTTCGACGACGTCGAGATCAAGGACATCTCCCTTGTCGACTACCTGCAGGTGCGCAACCCCGTCTACCTGCCCCACACTGCTGGCCGCTATGCCGCCCGCAAGTTCCGCAAGGCCCAGTGCCCGATCGTCGAGCGTCTGACCAACTCGCTGATGATGCACGGCCGCAACAACGGTAAGAAGCTGATGGCCATCCGCATCGTCAAGCACGCTTTCGAGATCATCAACCTCCTGACCGACCAGAACCCGATCCAGGTCCTCGTTGATGCCATCACCAACACCGGTCCCCGTGAAGACTCGACCCGTATTGGTTCGGGCGGTACCGTCCGTCGCCAGGCCGTCGATGTGTCGCCTCTGCGCCGTGTCAACCAGGCCATCTCTCTGATGACCACCGGTACCCGCGAGGCTGCCTTCCGCAACGTCAAGACCATTGCTGAGTGCCTTGCCGATGAGCTGATCAACGCCGCCAAGGGCTCGTCGAACTCGTATGCCATCAAGAAGAAGGACGAGCTCGAGCGCGTTGCCAAGTCCAACCGTTAAGGGGGCACTGCGAAGGGAAAGAAGTTTTCAGTTTCTACAAGTTCACTTTATATATGCTCGGGTTGTTGGAGCTTGTGAATCCCAAATCTTTATTTACTTTTGTTTTTCCATGGTGAGCGACTGGTGTTGTCGTTACCATGTCCCGATTTCCTGGACGACGAGTTGCCGTTTCTGTTGCTGGGGCGGTAGGGCTTGCTGGGAGTAAAGCTGTCATTGCGTCTGTTGTGCGATCTGTCGCCTCGATGCTCTGACCTCGGACCGTTGTGACTCCTGTTCCGCCAGTCCTTGCGGACCCTGGAGTCGCTGAAGCTGTTGCGAGGTCCCAGGCGCTGGCTGATCGGCGTTGTCGACGAGCGCGGGTAGTGGTGGTTGTCTCTGCGTGAGTGGTTTCCTCTGCGACTGCGGATCGAAGTGTCCTCGGGAACCTTGCCTGGGCAGTTCCGCAGATGGTATGCCGTATGCCCGTAGAAGGACAGAGACCAGGACGGCTGGTCGTCGGGGCAGTCGTCGCCAAAGTGACCCTCGCGCGCGCAGTTGTAGCACCATGCCGTAACATCCTCGTACACCGGCGGGAGATTGCGCCCGTAAACATATCTGCGCCAGATGGTCGGGCACTCATCTGCGTGGTGGTTCATGTCCGGACATCTGTGGCAGGTTTTCGGCTGGTTCCTGCCTCGTTTAGACGACGACCGCTGCGGGCATTCGGCAGACATGTGGCCGCGCATGTGGCACCGGTGGCACACGTTGCCGCTGTGCTTGCACTCCTTCGCCAGATGGCCCTTCTCACCACATAGCATGCACACCTGGACATCGCAGTCTTTGGCAATATGGCCAGATCCCTTGCACTTGCGGCAGATGATCTCCTTCTCCTCCATGAAGTAGCGGTTGTGGCCCATGATCTCCATGTCGTCGAGATAGTCGTACTCGGACTCTCCGGCATGGCGGATCTGTACTTCATGGACCGGTGTCTTCAGGGATATGCTGTCGATACGAATGCTCTGCTGCTCCATCACCGATTCGACAAACGGCGTGGTTGAAAGCGTCGAGGAGAGCGGACGCGTGGGAGTCAGCTGGCCACTGGTAGCTACCGAGTCCAGATACTCGCCGACCGCCTCATCGTCGCTAGCGTTGTAGGACACGGTGTTCCCATTGGCTCTAGCCTGCTTGCCAGCGCCCATGTCCGCATCGGATGCATCGTCCTCTTCGTCTTCTGTCAGCGTGGATGATCTGAATGGCCGGACCACGGCCACGGATATGCGGCTGGCGCCGTTGCTATCTGCGGACGCTGTATCTGCGGCGCGTGGCTTGGTACCGATATTGTATTTGCTATCCTCGGCGTCCTCGTCGTCGCTGTGTTTGCCCGTAGCAGGCTGTTGCCGTGCAGGAGCTGCGGCTGCCATTGCAGCAGCAGCGGCGGCCTGGTCGGCCGACTGGTGGTAGAGGAAGCTGAGGACTCGCTCCTCCGTATCGCTGTCTATGTTGTCAGAATCGCTGGCGTTTCCATACAGCGCCTCGCTGGCTGCAGGCTCTGTGGCTTCGGGCATCTCTAGATACGCAAGAAAGGTGCTGGTATATGGATTTGTAATCGAGGCAAATGAGGTTGCAAAGTAGAAAAAAAAGGAAAAAGAAAGAGGGAAGAAAAAAATGCACTTGCAATTTTCGAAAATTTTATGTGATCAGGAATGGTTGCAAGAACATGGATTAATCCTGAAAATGCAATGGTTATACGCTATTCAGAAGCTGGATCGTTTGCTGCGGTTTAATCAGTGGCGGCTTTATCGGAGTTGTCATGCGATGGTTCGGCAGCGGACGTATCCTCGGTAGCGTTGTTGTCGGTATCCTCGGTAACATCTTTGCTGGTATCCTCGGAGACACCTTTGCTAGTGTCTTCGGAGACATCTTTGCTGGCATCCTCGGTAGCATTCTTGCTGGCATCATCGGTGTCATCCTTACTGGCATCTTCAGTGGTTTCCTTGGTGGGAGCACCGGTGGACTCGAGCGATCTGTTATAGCTCTTCTCCATCTCGGCCCAATACGCGTCGTGCTGGTACCTGTAGTTCCACTGGCCGCCGACCTCCGACAGCAGCTGCTCGGGGTCGATATGCTCGTTGATATCGACCCACGGGCCCTCAGCCGACACAGCCCTGCTGCCGTCCAGATCCACAAAGGCCACCTTCGCCTTAGTGACGGGGTCAATGAACGGCGCAATAATGTGATAGAACATGACGAACATCCGGGGCGGGCTGATGACCAGCGCCTTGCCCAGGCGCTCCGGATAGTGGGCCTCGAGGATGTGCAGGAACTCCCTGGCAGTCGACAGCGCCACGGACTGCGCCATCGAGTACTGCGACACGTCGATGACAAAAGTAATCTTGGTCACGCCCTCAGGCATCGACCTAATCGCCTGCTCCATCGTGTCCACAGTAAACCTCAGCTGGCCCTTAGCCTCCTTAGTGTTCTGCCTCTGCGGGAACATGTACATTAGCGGCCGACCCATCCGGTCCCACCCGTTGACAAACAGCTTCCCCGTACCGCCCTCCTGCCGCACAACCTCCTCGCTCAGTACATGCGGCCGGTAGGAAATGTGCCACAACAGTGTGGCCCGCAGTCGTGCGAGCGTTTTCGCGGGATCGTTTTTGTTCGCCCGCACGTACTGCAGGATCCGTGTGGGAGAAAGAAAGCTACGGGCGTTGAACTGAGGGGCGTCGGCGGGTTCTGCGGGAAGGTCGGCGAGCAGCTGGGGCAGCTGCGAGGTGACGTGGTCGACGGTTTTTTGCTCCTCGGGGGTCGCGGGCGGCGTCGGGTCGACGGGCTGGCCGGCATAGGGAGTGAGCCTGGGCGTCGTGTCGTAGACCGCCGAGTCCACGGCGTCGCTCTCTGCTTCAGCAGCCGCTGCTGGCTTGCGTCCGAGAAGCCCGGAGAAGAAACTGGCCATGGTTAGAGAACAACTATTTAGAAATAAAAGGTATGTGTGGCAAGAAAAAGAAGGAAAGAGATGAAAACAAGGAGCAGATGTGTTTGCTTGCTTGTTTTCACTTGTTTGCCTGTTTTCATTTGGAAATCAACAACAACAGAGACATGGGTGGTGTGTGCAATATTGATCTCTGATCGCGCAAACGATCAGCCAGACGGAATAGGAAAGGAGCCTCGTGACGACATCCTGGGAACCTTGAGAAAAGGAGCGCTTGGGCATCAGTATAGAAAACGCCGCCATATCCCCCCCAGTTATCCAGTTCTTATCTCCCTCGCTCTTTTCCTACCTTCTCTTTAATTATTATACATTTATTTTCTCTGTACTACTTCCCAAAGCCATGTCCCAAGCACTAGCCGCCACTGCCGCCCGCAGCCTCGGGCGGCTGAACGCGCGCAGCACAGCGTTCCTCCTCTGCGACATCCAAGAGCGCTTCCGTCCCGGGATCCACGCATTCGAGTCCGTAGTGCAAGTAGCGCAGAAAATGACTCAAGCCTCCAAGATCCTCTCGATCCCCCTCCTCGTAACCGAGCAGTACCCCAAGGGCCTCGGCCACACTGCGGCCGAAATCGACATCTCTCATGCCCAGCTCGTTGAGGCCAAGAGCAAGTTCTCTATGCTCACCGAGGGAGTGAGAAAAAAGCTAGAAGACCTCGGTATCACCTCCGTGGTGCTCTTTGGCATCGAGAGCCACGTATGCGTTATGCAAACGTGCTTGGAGCTGTTGGACAATAAGTACGATGTGCATGTACTAGCGGACGGCGTGTCGTCGATGAACGCGCCGGAGATCGATATTGCGGTGCGGAGGATGGCGGGCGCGGGCGCGTTCGTCGTGTCGTCTGAGTCGGTGCTGTTCCAGCTGACTGACGACGCGGCTAACCCAAAGTTCCGCGAGATCAGCGCACTGGTCAAGCAGCACCAGGCGGCGGCCAAGCAGAACAAACTGCTGTTTAAGGCGCAGCTCTGAGGAATTTCTTCCAAACATTAAAGTTTGTAATACATGTTTAACATGATATGATCTGGGAGCCTTCTTATAAATACGTTGTGCGTATTGCGGGTAGAAATGGCATGTTTTCCTTTCCCGACTTTTGGGAAGGTGGATGCGGTGTTGGCTGCGCCATAATACGCACAGCTGCTTCTGCATTGTATGTGTCCCACCTTTAAACGCTGCACAGGCCCTCTTGTTCGCGCATCGAGCAAAGCGGGGAGGGGGGAGCTGTAGTTTCTTTTTCGCGCGCATAGACAATACTCTCTCTCTATCTCACTCTCTATCTCTCATACATTCGTTTCCTGGCGTATATTTCCCTCTCTCTCTCTCTCTCTCTCTCTCTCTCTCTCTCTCTCTACACACACACACACATATATACACACACTGAATGCACAGCAACGTGGATCCACGCAGGATCACCACCACCAGCACTTCAGCGAAAGAATCCGCCAGCTCACGGCCACACCGCTGCCCATACCCGAACTGCGCCAAGGGATTCAAGCATCTCAAGAACCTGCAACGGCACCAACTGACGCACACAGGTGAGCGCGCGCACACATGTGACGAGTGTGGAATGCGGTTCGCTAGGAAGGATAAGCTGCAAAGACACATGGAGACGCACTCGGACGAACGCCCGTTTGCCTGCGACGTGTGCCACCTGGGGTTCAAGCGCCGCAGCGCGCTCAAGCGCCACAGCGCCGTGCACCGGTAGCTTTTTTTTCGATTTATCGTTTATTTGTTCTGTAGCTTTATGAAACCTAAAATTTTATTTTTATTTTTTTTTAAAATGAAATCATTTCACTGGTCCACAATGCACTGCAGCTGGTACCGCAGCGACGGTGGCAGCGCGGCGATATGCGGGGCAATGCGCCTCCATGCCTGGCGTCCGGGGTCAAACTGGTCCTTGACGAAGCAGAAGAAGTCCATGACCTGCTCCAGGGCATCCGTGCTGGCCTCATCGTCGATGCCCCCGATCCTCGGACACACCTGGGCCATGACCCAAACGAGGTCCTCGAGCACCTGCACATACGTGGCCTCGAGTTCGCGCAGACGGTAGAGCACGGGTCCGATGGTGGCGCACAGATACAGGATCTGGATGTCCGAGCACAGCTCGCCCGAGGCCGCCAGCCCGTGGATGGTCTCGGCCAGCGCCGTGAACGTCGCCACGCCGCCGTAGTGCAGGATGCTGTGCAGCAGCGTCAGATACGTGTTGGGCCGGTTGGCCTGCCCGTGCTGCATGCGGTTCTGCTCGAACGAGTTGAACACGGCGGTGGCGGCGAACCGTGTGCCCGCCGCGCGCCTCGCATGCCTCCCAGCGGCGGCGTCCGTGGCAGCCCGGGCGAACTCGACGAACGAAAAGTAGCGCTTGGCGCCGGACATGGTGCGAAGCACGGGCTCGTCCAGCACGACCGAGCGCAGCTCGCGCACGTAGGGGAAGGCCATCAGCTCGTCGGGCATCACGTTGGCCAGCACGCCGGTGCTGTGGATGTGCGTGGCGCTGGGCACGGCCATGGCGCGCAGCTCGGCGGTAGGCTCCATGGCCAGCTGCAGCCACGTGCGCGCCAACGGCCACTCGCCGGCGCGCCGCATGCGGCCGCGCTCCTCGGCCGCAAACGCCTGCTCGGTGGCCGGCCGGCCGGCCAGCCGCGCGCCGCTGGCTGCGGCGCTGTGCAGGCACCACCAGGTCAGCAGCTCGACCACGCACTCGGTCAGCGCCAGCAGGATCGGGTTGGGGATCTCGCGGTAGTGGATCTCGGGCAGCGCGTCGTTGGGCGGGTCCGGCAGGTGCCGCGCGATGGCACGCGAGATGCGCGCCATCATGCGGCCCACGTACCCGGCGGCGGCGGCGCCCTCGGGCGCAGTCTGCGCCTCCTGGCCGCGCACGAAGGCGGCGAACTCGGGCGAGAAGTCCTGCTGCGTCATGTCCAGCAGCGACAGGTTCAGGCTGCGCACCACGGCGGCGGCGTGCAGCGCCGGCGCGTCGTAGTACACGAACAGCGTGTTCATCAGCGTCGTCAGCGGCACCTGGTGCAGGCGGTACAGGATGCCCATGCGGTCGAGCACGTCGCGCAGCAGCACGCGGTCCTCGGCCTCGATCAGCCGCCCCAGCGCAAACTCGAGCACCGGCAGCAGCCGCACCATCGAGTTCTCGTAGTAGATCGGCAGGCTGAGCGCCGCCGGCGGGTCGAGCGGAGGCGCGGCGCCGTCGCCGCCGGTGCCGCCGGTGCCGCCGGTGCCTGCGCCGTGCAGCAGCCCGTCGTGCTCGAAGAACTCGGGGAAGCGCTCGAGGTACGCCGACTGCTTGGTCCAGTGGCTGTGGTCGGCCCAGTAGCGGCCCTGGAAGTCCAGCCGGTGCCACTCGCGCAGCCGCGCCGTGAACCCCGGCGACTGCAGCAGCACGAAGCGCGCCAGCGCCAGCCGCGCCGCGTCGCCGCGCAGGTCGTGCTCGCCGCGCGTCAGCGCAAACACCACGTGCTCGTGCCGCACCAGGTGCAGCCGGAACATGAACGCGTCCAGCAGCGCCAGCGACGCCTCGTCGGTGCCGCCGCCGCCGCTGCTGCCGTTGCCGCCGCTGGCCACCACGTAGTCGACCAGCTGCGACGTGTACGACGACATCTGCGACGGCGGGAACTGCAGCAGCACGCGCCGCACCAGCGCCGCCACGCGCAGCAGGCCGGCGGACGGCTGCGCCTCGCCCAGGTCGGCGTCGCGCAGCGCCTCCCACACGGCCAGCAGGAACAGCGGCTGGCGCGCCCGCTCGGCGTAGAACGCCACCAGCGCCGCCGTCGCCGGCGGGCCCGCCTCGGCCTCGCCGGCCGCCGGCCGCAGCGCCGCATGCCCGGGCGCCGCCGCCAGCAGCTGCCGCACCGCCGCCGCCGTCGGCGACTGCGGGCCCCCCGCCGCCGCCCCGCCAGGCTTCGCGCCGGCCCTGGCCCTGGCTGCCGCCGCCGCCGCCGCCGCCGCCGCGTAGTATGCGCGCACCCGCGGCGGCAGGAAGCGCAGCACGGCCGGCGCCCACGTCAGCGGCGCCATGCGCGCCGGCGCCAGGCTGTCCAGGCAGTCCTCCAGCCGCAGCCCCGGCGCGTCGCCCAGCCCGCGCATATGCACTATGCGCGCTATCACCGTCACCGCGTTGCGCGCCAGCATCGCGCACTCGAACCACGCGTCCTTGGGCTTCATGTACCGCGGCACGTCGCCGTTGCCGCCGCCGCCAGCACTGCCATCGTTACCGCTGCCGCTGCCGCTGCCGCTGCCGCTGCCGCTGCCGCGCGCCGGCGCGCTTGCATGCGGCGTCAGCGGCACGCCGTGGTACGCCGGGTCCAGCAGCGCCTGCAGGAACTCGACGTCGTGCTGCAGGTTGACCAGGCACAGCGCAAAGCACTCGAGCGACCCGTACAGCTGCCGGTGCGTCACGTGCACCAGCGAGTGCCGCAGGTGGTGCACCAGGTGCGCCGCGTGCGCGTAGTACTTGAAGAACCGCAGCAGCCGGCAGTTCATCAGCTGGTACACCGTGTGCAGCCAGCGCAGCGTGGCCGCCGAGAACCGCGCCGCGCCCGTGGCCATCACCTTGTCGCACCGCCGCAGCTTCTCCAGCACCTCCTTCATCATCAGCTCGTTCGAGTACGGCGCGTTGTACAGCAGCCGGTACACCGTGTCGACGATGTGCGGCGACACGCACGTGATGCCCGGCCGCACGCTGGCCTGCCGCCCGTCGACCTGGAACTGCGGGCCCAGCTCGTGCGCCAGCATCATCTTGTACACCAGCTGCAGCAGCCGGTGCTTGGCGCCGACGTTGATGTAGTCCAGCACCAGCGTGGCCACGTTGCCGCCCTCGAGGTACGTCGTGTCGGGGCCCTGCAGCTGCCGCACGTCCTCGCGCGCCGGCACCAGGAACGTGTACAGCGCGTTGGGCACCACGTACTGCCGCAGCATGCTGACCGTGGCCGTCTTCATCGCGCTGCACACGTCGCTGCCCTGCAGCAGCTCCGACTGCTCGTCGCGGAACTGCCGCCCAAACTCGCTCTGCAGCCGGTACACCGCCGGCGCGAACGGCATGGCCACGGCCATGCGCGGGTGGCGGAACTTGACGCCCTGGTTGTCGCGGATGTGCGCCTGCTGGTGCGTCAGCGCCGCCTGCAGCGCCAGGTCGCGCAGGTAGAACGCGTCGCGCGACACAATCTGCCGCTCGTTGTACATCTGCAGCAGCTGGTCCAGCATGTCCTCGTCGCCCGCCAGGTCCGCCCGCACCGGCCCGGCCGACACGCGCTCGATGTGGTACAGCTGCAGCAGCAGCCAGATGTACGCGTTGTCGCGCCGCGTTCCGCTGCCGCCGCTGCCGTTGCTGCTGCCCGCGCGCCCGTGCACGTGCGTGTGCACGTCGCTGTCCTTGGGGAACACCAGCGAGTACAGCCGCGCGTGCACGGCCGTAAAGTCCACGGCGTCGAACAGCACAAAGTAGTACAGCTGGTCGGCCACCTCGTTCATGTACTCCCAGTACTTGAACCGCCGCGGCACCACCATCGACGCGTCCGAGTTGGCGTTGAGCCGGCGCTCGTTCAGCAGCGTGTCGAAGTCGCACTGCCGCCGGATGTACCCGACCACGTGCTCGATGCGCTGCGCCATCGCCTCGAGCAGCAGCCCCGCCACCTCGTGCTTCTCGGCCTCGTCGCCGTCCTCGCTGCCCGGCCGCGCCCCGTCGGCCGCCCGGCGCCCGTTCGGCACATACGTGTCGCTGGCCACGGCCGCCATGGCTTTCTTCTTGGTCACGCGGTGGTTGCGGATGGCCGCAAAGATCTCGTCTGTCGGCGCGCGCTGGTACAGCAGGTCGGCCACGTACTTGTTCGCCGACGGCCCGCGCTCGGTCTCCTCGAACGTCAGCGAGTCGCGCACCACGGCGTACGCCGCCTGGTCGTACACGTGCTTGACCGTGTGCGCCCGGCTGGCGTGCGAAATCAGCGGCCACGACCCGTCGGGCGGCAGCAGGATGCGGCCGAGCCGCCGCTTGCGCCCGAAGCACAGGTCGACGATAGCCTGCATCGACGCGCCCAGCATGCCGCTCTCGCCGACCTCCGCGCCCGGGTCCAGCTCGCGCGCCAGCACGTAGTACGACACCAGCGGCCGCCCGACGCACGGCTCCGACCGCCCGACGAAGCTGTCGAACAGCTCCATGGTCGCCTCGAACCGGATCTGCCACCGCGTGCGCCGGGCCGACCCCAGCACGCTGCTCATCTGCGCCTCCGTCGCCGCGCTGTCCAGAAGCAGCCGCCACACCTGCCGGATCGCCTCCCGGCACACGCGCTCAGGCAGCAGATTCACGCCGCTGATTTCCAGAAGCGACGCCGCATGCGTGCCGCCCACAAGCGCGCTGGTGCCCCTCGACTTCTCCCTGGCCTCGCCCTTGCCCTTGCCCTCGCCCTCGCCTTCGTCCTCCTTGCCGCGGCCGTACATGATGCCGATGGCCGACCGCGTCACCAGCGACATGACGCGCACGGCCGCCACCCACGTGCGCGGCCGGTGCAGCTCAAACAGCAGCGTCAGGATCAGAAACTCCTCGCCAAACGTGCCCGCCGACTGCTCGCCCTGCACAAACCGCATTGCGCAGTGGAACTCGAGCCGCCGCTCGTATATCTCAAACAGCGCGCGGAACCCCATGTCCAGCACTGCGCTGCCGTCGTGCATGCTCCGCACCGCGTCGACCACCAGCCGCAGCACCTGCGCCGCCGGCGCCCCTGCCTCAATCGCACCCAGCGTCAGCTGCCGTATCGACCGACACGTTGTCTCGCTGTCGTCAAACTCAAACCCGCCGCTGCCGCCTGTGTTCTGTGTCCATGCGCTTGCTGCTATGCTACTGCCGCCGCCGCCGCCGCCGCCGTCGACGCGACTTCGCTTTATCGGCCGCTCGTCGAACAAGCCCAGAAAGGACCCGCACGGCACCATGTGCGCCAGGTCCTGGTAGCTGGACTCTATCACGCCGACCAGGTACTGTGCAAGCTGCTCCATCTTGAATTGCTTGGAGAATTGGAAGGAAAGAAATAATGTGGCGCCGATTGAGTTGCAGGTTGTAAATTCACAATAACAGGGGACAGAAAATGCTTGGTGAAAGAAACGATCAAGCATGTTGACCTCTTCGCCTCTCGGAGATATCCGGCCTATCTGCGCGTGAGAGTGGCTGGCTGATCGGGCTTTCTCAGAACGCGTAGATGCTCGCTCGCATTCTTAGCGCCGACAACGTTTCATTTCAACACACCGTGGAGCACATACACCGCTGTTGTATTGAAGACATGATGGACATGAAGTTATTTCGTACAAGACTGCTAATAATTATAAAATGGTGGAATGGAAGAGGCGTGCCGTTGCTGTTTGTCGCATGTAGAGAAGGAGTAGCCGCCTGCCAGTGTGTGTGTGCAGGCCGAGCAAGTGGGGAATGGGTGGTGGAGGTGGCTTCTTTTTTTAGTAGCTGCCGTCGGGAAGCCCCTGCGACGAGCTGCCGGGAACCGACCCCGGGATGCCAGCGCCGTTCGAGACGCCGCCGTTGCCTCCGATCGCGCCCTGCTGCCCCATCATCTGGCCGGGCTGCGGGTAGCTCGGGTTGCCGTAGTATCCGTACGACTCGTACCCGAAGCTGCCCCACGGCTGCCCCGAGCTGCCCTGCTGCTGGCTCTGCTGCGCACCGGCGCCGTTGGGCGGCACCGCGTACTGCTGCTGCGGGGGCGGCATTCCATACACGTACGGGTACGTGTACGCCGGGTTGGCTGCCGCCGCCGCCGCCAGCGCGCCAAACGCCGCCTTCGGGTCGGTCATCCGGTCCTTGCCCCACGAGCACTTCAGCGGCCGCCCGTTGACCACCGTGCCGTTGAGCTGCACAATGGCCACCGTCGCGTTCTCGTGCGAGTCCATCTTGATAAACGCGAACCCGCGGTCCGCCTGCATCCGCAGCTCGATGATGAACCCGAACTGCTGGAACAGCCCCTGCAGCTGCTCCTGCGTCGTGTAGTTGGTCAGGTTGCCCACATACACAGTCGTGTTGAAGTGCGCCGTCATGTCCCGGACGCCCTCGTACGTCAGAGCCGCGCCCGACGGCGCGCCGCCCTGCATTTCCTGCCGCGCCTTGCTCGACGCCTTCTGGTTCGCCCAGTTGACGCGGATCGCACGGCTGCCCAGCCACTCGCCGTTCTGCTGCGCAATCGCCGTCTCGGCGTCATTGCGGTCGCGGAACGTCACGAACCCGAACCCGCGCGACTTGCCCGACGACGTGTCCCACATCACGCGCGCGTCGCTCATGCTCGGGTACACGCCGAACGCGTTCGCCAGCACCTGGTCGTTGACCTCGGCGCTCAGGTCGCCGACAAAGATCGGGAAGTGGTTGCTCGTGTCCTCCTGCCCGCCGTTAAGGTACGCCCAGTTGACGCGGATCTCGTAGTCGTACACGCGCTGGCCGTTCAGCGTCTGGAGCACCGCGTCGGCGTCCTGGTGGCTCTCGAACTCGATGAACCCGTAGTTCAGTCCGCCGCTGGCCTGCTACGGCAACAAAAGTAACATGGAAAAAAGCGCATGCGCAATGAGAGCTCAGAGTTAGTAGTATGCACAAGAAGGCAAATAGACCAATCATTACGGTCGGAAGTCTCTGTCTCTCGCCCTCACTCCGTCCTTCTTTTCACAAAGAATGTCAAAGCGCAGACAGCGCATAAGCACAATAAACACGCTGCAGCTGAATCCGATTAGTCGCGCAGAGTGAGAATGGGAGGGGGTTAGCCAGCTTGCAGCTATTTGGGCAAATGAGAGACGAGGAAAATAATCACGCACGCTCACGCAAGAAGAGAAAGAGAGAGAGGATATAAACACACATCACGCCCATTACACACGGCGCACACACACAAGAACGCATCCACCCGCTAGAGTGCATACAAAGAAATCTATATCATGCATGAGTCGCTAATTGCCATTTAGCGACCAAGCCAGCAAACGTGGCTGGTCAGGCACGCGGTCAAGTGGTACTACTTACGCGCTTGTCGGGGATGATCTTGGCCGAGACGACCGGGCGCACTGCCCCAAACACCTCGTACAGCACGGGCTCGGTCACGCGCGGGTCGAGGTTACCCACATACAGCGACTTGGCGTTAGGGTCGTCGGTCTTTTGGGTCGCCAGAGCACCCGGCCCATACGGGACGCCTACGCCGTTGATTGGCGAGGGCTGCTGGCCGTTAGGGGCATACATTGCGCTAGCTGTAGCGCCGTTGCTGCCGGCCGAGGTCGATGCTGCCTGTCCTTCCATCATTTGCATTACGATTTTACTTGAAGAAAAGAGATAGAAAAAAGAAGAAATATGAAGAAAGAAACTTTGAAGAAAAATAGTGAACTGAAGAAAAAAAGAAGAAAAGCGGTGCTGCTGCTTGGTACTTGATAAATATATAGTAAAGTATGTGCTGCTTGTCTCGCAGGTGAAGAGGAGGAAGAAGGAGGGGGAAAAGGAAGAGAAAAGAAAAGAAAATGAAAAAGAGTAAAAATGGTTAAAAGAAAAAAGTGCTGAGGCAAAAAGGACAAAAAGAGATTCGGGGAGACTTTTCTGGAGAAAATGACGGCGATTGCATCACGCCAAGTACAAAAAGTCCACAAAAAACAACTGGTGCTCCTCTTGTATTATAGGTCTGCTCTTGAAAGAACTGCAAGCGAAGCGCGTTTCGACTTGCCATGACCGACCTCTTTTTATGGCAGAGAGGCCGCGACTTTGCTGCTGCGACGCAGAAGCGCCAGTACTTGAACCTACATTATAGAAAGGATTTCAAAGATGCACCGGAAAAAAAGGCCAAGAGGCAAAGGTGACATGAGCCATTGAAGTTTAGCATCGTCGTTGCATGCCATGAAGAAAGGCCGCTTCATGGAATAGAGAAAGAATAAAGAAACTTGCCTTGAGCTCGGGGTCGTCAACCGCGCCAAGCGGAACGAGTCTTGTGCTGCTTGGCGCTGTCGAAGGCTGGTCCCCTGAATCCCCGCCGCTGCCTCGTGCCATGCCGCTGCTCTGTGCTCCGGGAAGCCGTGGCACCCAGGTATTCTATTTAGTCAGAGGGGACGGGAGATGCCGAAAGGCATGTTAGCGCATGACTGGCAAACTCTCCATTCTTCTGTATTCGTGTGTTCAAAGGTTTGGTGCTGTCGGTGTACCTTACCTTGTCCAACGTTGGAAACCCACCCTCTCTCCGCCGAAAACAAACTCGAAACGTTGAATCTACGGTTATGCTCGCAGTAAATGGAATTAGAAAAGCAGTAGCAGAGTATGCACGGCTTGAAACATGCTTTGAGTTGAGATAAATACCTTGGGGTAGCTCTGGTCCCGGCTCAAGGGTGCTCAGTCGAATCAGGGCCGCTCTAAGGTCAATGTCGTGTCTACAAGATGGCGTAGCAGAAAAAGGTAGAGGAGCTACATGAGCTAGTATTCTGCGTCTTCCGAGAAACAGATCTTTGGCGAGCCACATCTATGAAGCAGATAAGCCATGGTCATCGTAGCATCCACGTGCATAGGTACCTGGCATTGTACTGGCCGCTTACCGCCGACAGCTCAACTACAAACGACTCTAGCGAATCGCCCTGATCGTCGATAATTTCAATCATTACGTCTCCACCCGCCTCGCTCTACACGTACTGATTCATTCAGAATTTGGCAAGTCAGTCCAGCATGCGACATACGCGGCATCATAGCAGCACTGCACCACACAGCACAGCACAGCACAGAGCAGCATATGCATGCGTATAATTAAAGACCGCATCAACATTCACGCTGACCTTACCTGGATTATCTCCGCCCTAACTGCAGACACTGCATCGAAGATGTACTGGCTCAGCTCTGGGTGTCGACTTGACTTGACCGGTATCCCAAGGGCAGACCGGTCTTCGAACAACGATTTCTACCAGAGCAGCACATACGTGTTTAGTGGTTTGGAATGGCAGATGGATCCAGGAATATTTCCATTTATTCCAGCCTTGTAGCCGTCATCTGAATACATACCGGATACACCTTGCGATAGAATAGGACCGAGTGAACATAAACTTCCACTAGCCGATTAAAAAGTTTCAAACCTCGGTTAGCAAAAGCCATTTTAAACCTTAGCAAATTCTAAACATATTGTCGTCTCAAAACCCTGCCTTCACCATACTTACAAAAGTCGCAAATGGCGTCAACTTTTGCAATCTCCTTGGACTTGCCACTCGACGAAATGTTCGTAAAGGGCATGGTGATATATAATCGAATGTGTATTAAGATATAGCTTGTCCAATCTAGAAGAGTCGAGCAAAACAGATTAAAAGTACGTAGGATATGTAAACCTTTCGATTACGGGGCCGTCACATAATAACACACACATGTATATCCTTTTGCTCGCTCTATACAGGCCGGTGTACGTCTCTTCCTAGTCTTTGGCTGCAGGCACTGCAGGCGCAGCGGACCGGCTCGGACGCAGATAGCGGCCACGGTGGTTGTACACCTGGAACGAAGGTCTCGAGAAGACGCCATCAATAGAGTACCGCTTCATCTCTGCCTCGTAGCTAACAGGCTTCAGCTCACCCACGCCCAATACGACTGCAAATATCATGACTCCTAGTGCGCCCAGACATTCGAGGACAATTTCGATCGGCAGCGTAAGGTCCTGTCTGCCGATGGATTTGCTATACAGAAGAAACTCGCGCGCAGCGTATCCCGAATGCAGCATGCATACGAATGCAAGCACGGCCACTGCCTTGGCCACTGTCTTTAGACCGTCAGAGGCGTTGCTGGCTGCCATTTTTATATACTACAGCTACTTGTCACTCGTGAATTGTCACGCCTCGAAATGATAATAGTAGAAAAAAAGGACTGAGGGAGGAAAGGTGTGTGCATGCTTTCATGTCACGCTGCATTTTCATTTTTTGCTTTCCGCTTTGGTCGTCTGCTGTTTGAAGTTTCTCTCTCTCTCTTTCATTCACTTGTTACATCACATACTCATTCTGTATAGCTTCTCTCTACTTAAAGCATAGTTCCATTCGCTTACTCGGAATCAGCGGTACCGACGACTATATCAGCAGCACATATCAAAGTCTCTACGCGCATGGATATCCCCGGTGTTCAGAGAAAGGCCGGCAACGGGCAGTCAGCAGAGTCCAAGCGTCGAGAGCTGGCGCAGATAGCCAGCTTCTTTCTCAAGCAGCACTCTGCATACGACATGATTCCGGTCAGCTTCCGCCTTATTGTGCTCGATACTAAGCTTTTGGTCACAAAGGCGTTATCGACGCTGGTTCAAAACGGTAAGTTTGTCTTGGCAAAGCACTCTACGCTCAGGCAAGACTAACTGGTAGCGGTCATGGTGCTACCCAGTATACTTGGTCGACTATCAGCATAGGATGCTAAATGAACCACTAAGCCTGTCTCTATGTAGGCGTCGAGTCTGCGCCAATGTACGATTCCACGCAGGCCTGCTACGCGGGCATGCTGACAACAACAGACCTGGTCAACCTCATTCAGTACTACTACTCAAACTTTTCGTACTCTGAGGCCCTGGAGGATCTGGGCCAGGTCCAGCTGGAGAACTACAAGGAGCTTTTGCTGCGCTTCAAGTCGCGCCAGACCAACACGCTGTGCGCAAACCCGCTCGACACATTATACGAGGTGTCCCGGCGCCTGCTGGCAACCGACTATTCGGCTCTGGCGCTGGTCGATGAGGATACGGATACGGGCAGCGACGTCATAGTGTCGATGCTGTCGATATACAAGATCCTCAACTTTATGGCAGTCAACATTGACGACAAGAAGAACCTCAAGCAGCACTCGCTGTATGACCTCGAAATCGGCACCTACGGTGACCTGATCACGGCATCGATGGACACGCCTGTCATTGACCTCATCCGCATGTTTGTCGACAACAACATTTCTGTGATCCCCATTCTGGATGAGGAGGGCGTTGTGCTCAACGTGTTTGCCGAGTCTGACATCATCCTGCTTGCCCGCGAGGGTCTGCTCGACGAGCTCAACATCCAGGTCTCCGAGGCGCTGGCATTAAGGCCTGACGACTACCCTGGCGTCCACTCATGCACAATGAGCGACACTCTGTTCTCTGTGCTGGACACCATTCGGAAGACCCAGGTCCAGCGTCTGATCGTTGTCGACGAGGACATCAAGCCGGTTGGTGTTGTCGCTCTGAGTGACGTGCTTCGCGCGCTTATCATCTAGACGAGTTATTTTCCTCTTTTTCTATTTACTCATATTGATACTTGGCATCAAAACTGACACACACATCCCAGATCTAAACACAGACAATGTGGTTGTTCATCTCATCTCACACATGCCGATCAAGATGTCCCCAATCACTGGATCAGACGCTTATCTTTTTCTGATGAAGGCCAGCGCTGGCCAAATTCGAATTTCGACTCCTCTTGCTTGTCCTTTCGCATCGCTTGAAATTTATATAATCTGCCTAGGAACAAATCCGGAACAATGAGTATCTTTGACCTTGTGAACCCCTTCAGCTACTTTACTCCCGTGTACGCCGATGCGCCGGAGGCGGAGACCTCGGCCGTTGCTACCGCGGTCGTCGTTGCCAGCGACCCTGTGGAGGAGGACGAGGACGTAGAGGATGTCGTTGTTGTCGAGGCTGTTGAGGAAGAGACCGAAGATGCAGAGGAAGAGGCTGAGGCTGAGGCCGAGGAAGAAGAGGAGGAAGAGGAGGATCCCGAGGATCCGGCACCCGCCATCAAGGAGGCGTGCGGCGAGTCCATGGCGTGCAAGTCGCTCAAGCACCACCTTGACGAGTGCGCGGCCCGGGTCGAGGAGGGCTCGAAGGAGAGCTGCGCCGAGGAGTTGCTCCACTTCCTCCACTGTGTCGACCAGTGCGTAAGTATCTCCAGCACGAGCTGGATCTATGTAATGTATGGGTATACAGCGTATACACAGAAACATCTATTGCTAACGTATGAGAGCGTGTCTTATCAATGTAGGCTGTCCCCAAGATCTTTGCAACTCTCAAGTAAAAGCGCAGGGTCAACGACCTCTGCTTACTGTTTCTCTATTTCCTGTTTTTACACTCTTTCTTTGCCTCGACAAATAAACAACATTAAAAAGTTTACTAGAGCCTGAAACTGGTACATGTTGGCGTCATCGCCAGCACTCAGCGGGTTAGTATCACGGTAATTGCAGGCATGATGGCCGAGATCATTCTACAGAGGGCCGGCTGACGTGATGCTCTGCCATGCCACACGATCCCTTTTTTGTGCCCACCATTTTCTTTCTTCTCCGGTTGCGGTTTATAGCACACTATTCTATATACACATATTCTTTTTCTTGTCTCTTTTCTCAGAAATGCAGCTAGCAGGGGCCAGAAAGCTTGTTCTCGGGCCTCATGCTCGAACGCCGCTTTGGGCAGTCGGGTCCATTGCGCAGAGGACTGCAAATTCAGCTGGCTCATCGCCATTGGCACACTCGTGCACACTCCTTACAAACACAATGCTGGCCTTTCGGAGCACACCGTCCTTGACTGCTAGCAGCGCGGGCATGCAGACCCGTGGGTACCGGTCACTCTCCAGGAGGCATGTGGTATTGGGATCCACGCTTGCAGAGATCTCCCGGCCGTCTCTCGGCGGAGTCTACAACCGACGCTTCCTTGCGGCAATTGCCATGCGGCACTATGTTCCCAGCAGACCGGTGCACAAGATGGTTGGCAAAAAGCTACTGCTATCGCTGCTTGCCGCAATAACCCAGGTGCTGCGGGCTAGCTTACGCCTGCCCGTCATGCTGCTTACATCAGCCATTGCCTCGCTTGCGTATGTAGAGTACAAGCTGACGCAGCTAAATGCGCCAGGATGGGTTACGGGAAGCCTCGAAAACATGCGCGGGTGGCTAGAGAGTGCACGAAATTCGAGCTGGCTGCGCAGTGCCGCCTCTGACAGCGACTCTGACTCCGAATCGGAGATTGCTGGCGGAGCGGTGGACAAGGCCATCGGCTCCTTTGACAGGTGGGGCGGCGACAGCGGACCAACCACTGATGGCGACCCTGTATCAGGCGGTCCGCAGCCACCGCCGCCGAAGGGAGACTACTACACTAGCCCAGAGCCAGAGGCATCGCACAAGGATGACGACGAGTATGATGAGCCCGTTCCACCAAAGAGGAGCAGAGCTAACACTGGCAGCGAGGGACCTGGAGACAACAATGCGCTGATGGAGCTGACCAAAAAGCTACTTGAAATACAGACCATCCTTAAGACAGTGCGCCAGGATGACGGTGGTGACGATAGTGAAGACAGCAGCAAGCACAGTAGCGCGCTCCAGCTTCCAAGCATTGTGGTTGTTGGCTCTCAAAGCTCAGGGAAGAGCTCAGTGCTGGAGGCAATCGTTGGACAGGAGTTTCTGCCCAAAGGGGACAACATGGTGACGCGAAGACCGATTGAGCTGACGCTAATCAACACGCCAGACACGGACGAAGAGTACGGCGAGTTCCCGCAGCTTGGTCTTGACCGCATCCGGGACTTCCGACGGATCCAGCGCACGCTCTACGATCTCAACATGTCGGTGCCCGAATCCGAGTGCGTTTCAGACAAGCCGATCGAGCTTCGCATCTATTCGCCGCACGTCCCTGACCTGCGCCTGGTTGATCTTCCAGGATATATTCAGGTCGTAAACCGCAAGCAGCCGCCGATCCTGCGACAAAAGATCCGTGATCTGTGCGAAGGATACCTCAAGCAGCCTAACATTATTCTGGCTGTATGCGCTGCCGATGTCGACCTCGCCAATTCGGAAGCCCTCAAGGCCAGCCGACGCAACGATCCGCTCGGCATGCGGACTATTGGCGTTCTAACCAAAATGGATACAGCGGAGCCCGATGCAGCGGTACACATGCTTACCCAGAACGACTATCCACTGCATCTGGGCTACATTGGAGTCGTATGCAAGCCTGTTCGTGAAAAGGCTGGTAAATCATCTCGCGAGATTGTGCTTTCCGAGGCGCAGTACTTTGGACGCCACCCAGAGTTCCAGCAGCCCGGCTTGCAGGTAGGTGTTGGGACTTTGCGCCGCAAGCTGGTCCGCGTTCTAGAAGACAGCATGCGCCGTAGCCTGTCGACTCTTGTCGACGCTGTGCGCAGCGAACTTGAGGAGACAAAGTACCAGATCAAGGTACACTACAACGACGAGCGTGTCAGTCCCGAGTCGTACATGGCCGAAAGTCTGGACACACTCAAGCAGCAGTTCAAGGCGTTTCAACAGCAGTTTGGCAAGCCCCAGCTGCGCACCGAGGTGCAGAGATGGCTTGAAAGCCGGGTGATGGATGTCTGTGCAGAGCTCTACTGGAGCGACCCAGCTGTTGGCAGACTCAGCAACCACGTAACGAGATCCAGGGCTGCGGGCTGGTGGGTTGACATTCGCTCAAGGGCAGCTCATGCAGCCTCAAGTGCTACAAGCGTAATCTCAGAGCTTCTGGCTCCTGATACGGCCAAGGAGCAGCGCGGGCCGCGGCTGACCAAATCCTCAGACATGGACAAGCAACAATCAGGTGATGGCAGCGAACAGGTTAGCAATAGATCTGAAGATGCTAAGACCACGGTAAGCGAATGGAGCGAATCGGATAGCGCATACTGGGACCACCAGCTCGACCGTGCGTCAGCATTGCTAACCAAGAGCGGCGTTGGCAGGTGGACTACCCAGCTGGTCGTCGATCTGCTGATGGACAGCGTCACTGGCATGGTTGACAACGAGCCATTTATCCACCACCCCGAGACACGCTCTGCAGTGCTCAACTTTAGCCATGCAATTCTGCGGAACAAGTACCATTCGACGGTTGACCAGGTCGAGAACACGATCAAGCCGTTCAAATATGAAGTGGAGATTGAGCCGCACGAGTGGAAGAAGGCGCAGAAGCGGTCGAGCGCGCTTCTTGATAACGAGATCCGGCTCTGCCGCCAGGCGCTGCTCAAGCTGCGGTCAAGCACTCCGCGCAAGCAGCTACAGCAAGCGATGCAGCTGGTCAAGGCCGCCGAGAAGCGCGGATTGGACCCGCTGTCGATTCAGGCAGAGCTAGTCCGGCGCAACGCGGAGCAGGCGGCAGAGACGCCATCGTCTAAATCGACCAACGCTTTGAAACCGGATGATAGCGGCTCTGCTGCCAAGGCCGACGGCAGCAACACGGATGATGTCAATTCTCACAGCAGCGATGTGGACGAGCTTGGATACGCCCAGTACAGCCCGCGGATTCTTCGCCGGGCACAGCAGGCGCTGATGATCCATGACCGGATGTCGATTCTCCACATGCGCAAAAAGGCGCTGTCTAGCACAGCATGCTCGTCGCTCGACAACAAGAGCCTGTGCCCCGAGATATTCCTCGATATTGTCGCCGAGAAGCTGGCGTACAACGCAGTGCTGTTTATCAACTACGAGCTTTTGCAGGACTTCTTCTTCCAGTTCCCGCGCGAGCTGGATTCGAATCTGTACTACGGTAAGACCCTGCAGCAGACACGCGAGTTTGCTCGGCAGAATCCGCGCGTTGGGCGCCAGCTGCAGCTTGTCGAGCGCCGCCAGAAGCTCGAGATTGTGATGTCGCGGCTCCAGGAACTGATGCGCCAGCAGGAGGCGGCAAACGCCGAGTCGTCATACGGGCGCCACGGCGGCAGGCCGTCGGGCGAGCAGCACGCGTACCGCCGCACGTTCCCCGGTCTTTAAGATGGGCATGTGACGGTTTCAAATCTTTTATCTTGCAGTGATCTGATCCAGTGATCGATAATTTACATTAAAAAATTTTGCGACCGTTTTGTTGGGGAGAAATTTCACTGCAACGACACACGGCATTTATAGCAGCAGTCAGACCAAGAAGCCAAAACAAGCCAGGTGCACGCTTGGAGTTCAGGTTGTAAGCTCTTGTTTCCCTCTGCCAAAACTTTTTTCAATTTCATTACTCTTGTAATTCCCTAAGATGCTTCTGTACTCCGATATCATTTCTGGTAGGTTTCCCGTCATAGGCAGCAGCGCTCAGCGTGATGCCGCATTGATCTTACAAGAGAAAGGCTCAGGTGTTGGACTTGCTCTATACTAATCACCACTGGAATTTGCTATCCTATCCATATCTTAGGCGACGAGCTGTTCTCGGATGCTTTCCCCATGAAGGAGGTCCCCGGCGGTTATGAGGTTGACTGCAAGATGATCACCATCGATGCCGTTAACGTCGATACCGGTGCCAACGCCTCGGCTGAGGAGGCCGATGAGGGTACTCTGGACGCTGCCGAGACCGTCAACAACGTCGTCTACTCGTTCCGTCTGGCGTCGACCAACTTTGACAAGAAGTCGTACATGACCTACATCAAGGGTTACATGAAGGATCTTGAGAAGAAGCTGGCCGAGCCCCAGGGCGACGAGGATGAGGCCAAGACCAAGGAGCGCGTTGACAAGTTCAAGAAGGACGCTGCTGGTCTGGTGAAGAAGATCCTGGGTAACTTCAAGGACTACGAGTTCTTCACTGGCGAGAGCATGAACCCCGAGGGTATGGTTGCTCTGCTCAACTACCGCGAGGATGGTGTTACTCCTTTCTTTACCTTCTTCGCTGACGGCGTCAAGAAGCAGAAGCTGTAAGCAGTGTTCTTTCATGTCGTTTTTAATCTATCACATACACATTTTTTGGAACACAGCAACCATGGCACGATCTGGCAAGAGTGATGAGCTGTATGTGAGAAGGCGCGGTCATTGTCGAGCACTACTTGATCGACGCTAGAAACAACGCGTCAGACCGCACCTCTTTTCTTGTTTGCCACCCCTGCCCTGTATTTTACTCTCTGCCATCCCGCATTACCGAAATGTCCAAACGCAACTACTACGACATTGACGACATCCTCGCAAGCCAGGAGCGCGTGCCCTGCTTTCTGCGGACAGACCTCGACGGCCTGGGATCCGCAGGAGGCGGCGGGTCGAGCAAGGTGCATAGGAATTCGCGGTGGTCGCTGCCCTTCTGGATGGCCGACCGGCTGAACGACGAGGACTACCTGGACATGCAGGTGTCGCCCGTGTTCTCGAAGCAGTCCAACCGCATGTACGCGGCGTCGCCCGAGAGCGTGGATCTCCGCAACATCTGCCAAAACTACTACCAGTTCGGACTGCAGCTGAGCGAGGTGGCACCCGAGGTCCCGCATGTGCTGCACAACATGTACATGACGCGTATCCAGAAGATCGCGCGCGTTGCGCAGCAGGGCAACAACGTCGAGACGCTCGACTTTGTCCAGTCGCTCGACAAGATGGAGGAGGACATCCTCCGGGTGTGCCAGCATGCGCAGGGCGCCATTACAGCCTGGCACCAGAACAAGGCGTATGCGCTCCAAAAGGCATCTGTGATCCACAACTAAACTCGAATTTGTTTGTCTTTTCCTAACATATAAAATTTTGCACTTTTCTACAATGCCTTCCGAATTCAGGGTGGCCGAGTTCTACAGCGGCATTGGCGGCATGCACTTCTCGCTCAAAGAGGCCGGCATCGAGAGCGAGGTTGTTCGGGCGTTCGACATCAACACAGTAGCCAACGAGGTGTACAAGCACAACTTTCCCGGCGTGCCCGTGATGCAGCGCAGCATCGAGTCCCTGCCCATGTCCTTGTTCGAGGCGCTGCGCGCAGACCTCTGGACCATGTCGCCGCCCTGCCAGCCATACACCCGGCAGGGTCTGCAGAAGGGATCGGAGGACCAGCGCGCCAAAAGCTTCCTATTCATCATCGATCTGCTGGCTAGAGTAGAGCGCAAGCCGACTTACATATTGATGGAGAACGTCGCCGGATTCGAAAAGTCAGACACTCGTGCACTGTTCCTGCGCCAGCTCGTGCGTGTCGGGTACAGGTTCGAGGAGTACCTGCTGAACCCGCTTCAGCTGTGCTATCCGAACTCGCGCACGCGGTACTACCTCCTGGCGAAGCTCGATGCCGAGCCGCGCGAGTGCCCTAACGATGCCGAGTTCCCTGCTCGGTTCCGCCATGACGTTCCGGGAGCCAGCCTGATCCCGCCGGCTTCTGATTCCGAAGGCCACGTTGATTTCGAAAAGGGCGTCTGGCACCACGACGAGGTGCGTCAGGTCAAGGAGTTTATGCAGAGTCTGACCGTGGAAGAGTCAGCTCCGTACAGGCTGAATCCACGGGTTCTCGAGAAGCATGGGTATGTCCACGATGTGGTCACGCCCGAATCCCGCCGGACGTGCTGCTTCACCAAGGGATACACGCACTACGCTGAAGGGACAGGCTCAATTCTGCAGCTAGAAGGCGCCGTTGGCAAAGACGACATGACACTCGACAACACCCGCTACTTTACTCCCCGCGAGGTTGCCAACCTGATGGGATTCCCCGCCGAGTTCACTCTTCCCGAGAACACGAGCATCAGGCAAGGCTACCGACTTTTAGGAAACAGCCTGAGCGTCAGCATCGTGTCTGTGCTCATGGACTATCTTGTCCGCAGAATGTAGGCGAAAGGAGGTTACATCGTTATAGAAAATTTTATATCTGCTATTTGAATGATTCGACCAGCTGCTGGAACATGTCCTTGGTTTCGGCAATTGTTTTGGCGCCAATGCGGCCGCCCTGGCGAGGGCGCACATCGACAGTGCCACTGCGGAGCTCCTTCTCGCCAACAACGAGTATAAAACTGTACTGAGCCAGCTGCGCCTCGCGGACAGCTCTGTTGAGCGTGTTGCCCGAAAGATCGATATCAACAAAGAACCGGTGGCTGTCGACAGACTCTGGGTCTATATCGCTTGCCAGTGTATCACGGACCCTCTGTGCATACTCGACAATATCGCTGGCACCAGCAGCCGTCGTCGTCGGAATGACAATTGCTTGGCGCGGATTGATCCAGAACGGCCACCTGCCACCCCAGTGCTCGATCAGTATGGCCAGCATCCGCTCCATACTTCCCAGAACAGCCCGATGGATCATGACCGGCTTGTGCTGCCGACCATCGGCACCGGTGTACTTTAGGTCAAATCTTTGCGGGAGCTGGAAGTCAAGCTGGATCGTAGCCGTCTGGTGCTTGCGCCCCAGCGCATCCTGGACACGCACGTCAATCTTGGGCCCGTAGAACGCACCGTCGCCCTCGTTAACCGTCCAGGGGATCGATGCAGTGTCGAGCGCCTCTCTGAGCGCAGCCTCAGCCTCGTCCCACTCGCTGACCTGACCAATATAGTTCTGCGGTCTGGTCGACAGAACGAGCTCATAGGATGCAAACCCAAACATCGAGTACATCTCGTCGATCAGCTTTAGACAGCTCCTGATCTCGGCCTCAACCTGGTCGCGCGCACAGAATATATGGCCGTCATCCTGGTGGAACTTGCGTACGCGCGTTAGACCCGAGAGCGCGCCGGCGACCTCGTTGCGGTGGAGCGGGCTGAAGTCGGCATAGCGGATCGGCAGATCTCTATACGAGCGCAGGTCGCTGGCAAATATCAGGCAGTGGCCTGGGCAGTTCATCGGCTTGAGACAGAACTCGGGTCCTTCGGCATCTACCGAACTGTTGGGTTTGGGATCCGAATGCTCGTGGTCGCAGCAGCCACCCGTGCTGCTCTTTTGGTGCTTATCAGCAGCGGCGGCAGAGTTGGAAATGCTGACTGGGATCGCGCCCGGCGATATGCTGAACATATCCTCGCGATACTTGTCCCAGTGGCCGCTCGTCTCCCACAGCTTGCGGTTGTACATCAGCGGCGTGGTGACTTCGTCAAAGCCGTATTTGGCGTATTTGCGCCGTATCTCGGTCAAAATCGTGTTAACCATCCTTGTTCCGTTAGGAAGGATAAACCCGGATCCAGGCGCCCACGGGTGCATCATAAACAGTTTCTGGTCCTTGCCGATCGTCCGATGGTCGCGCCGCTGAGCCTCTTCGACCTGCTTCTCGTGGGTTTTCATCATGTCGTGGCTCGGAAACGATATTCCATACATCCGGTTAAGCACCGGGTGCTTCTGCTGTGCGTCTAATAAATTGGGGTCATTGCTTTGGCTGTCGAGATGACCGATCCAATGTGCCGACGATACGCGGTCGACTTTGAATGCCTGAAGCTGTGCCGTATGTACAACATGCGGGCCGCGACACAGATCGATCATGTCACCGCATCTATAAAGACTGACTTGCCGGCCTGTCTCTTGTTGCTTCTCGTACGCCGCTCGTGCCCGATCAAGGAAATGTAGCTTGAATGGGTTGTCCATGAACAGGTCCCGGGCGGTTTCATAGCTAACGTCCATCCGCTCAAACATGCTCTTCTTGCTAGCCAGCTCAGCCGCCGCCTTTTGCACCAGTTCCATATCCGCGGTTCCCAGAAACCTGAGCATGCCGAGCGACTCGCTAGTTCCACACAGCCGCCTGATTCTCTCGCCAAACGGCACCGTCTGATCCAGCCGATCTGCCATCAGTCTGTCGCCATGCTTCTGCGAGTCCAGGAGCAGAAACTCGTAGAAGAACCCGCCCTCTGCCAGCGCTGGGCCATCGCACAATAGCATATCGTCGCCGAATAGCTTCTCGAGCGCCGCACCCATGACATGCGCCGACGAATGCCAGAACACCTGCTGCGACAGTGCGCTGTTGCTGCCAAACTCTAGGAACTTCAGGCTTCTTGCCGTTTTCGGCAGTGGCCGCTGCATATCCCACGGAACTGCGTTGTTGATAAGAGCGGCGATGTACTTTTTAGACGTCTTCTGGAGATACTTGCGAGCCATGTCGAGAGGTGTTGTCACGCCGGCCAGGGCTTCTTTTTCAGCACCGCCTAGATCTGGAAGCAGGATGGAGAGTGGATCAGAGGAGGCGGTAGGCGGAAGCGAAAGCTGGCGCTCCTTCTCTGCATTCCATATGGCGATTCGCCTGTCGAGCAACGACGTTATTCCCGAAGCCATCCTCCTGGATACATAGGCGGAGGTACGCCGGATCGGCGATGGAGCCGCTGTGTGTGCATATCGTGGTACCGAAGCAAGCCGCACACCGAGCATTGTATGCGCATTCACCTGTCAGGAATTGACAGTCAGTAAATTTACAACTCGAGAGGAAGGAGATACGAAATGGTCTTCACTTATGCATAAGCACCGCCATTCGGTTTATCAATCGGCGATAGATCTGATCTGCCGAATCAATGGGCTGAGCCCGCAGTTCGAGCTACATCACTGTCATCGTAAACTACATGTTAAAGCTGTATTGAAGAGGCACGCTCACTTCTTCTTTACGACCTTAGGCATCTTGCGCTTGATGTCCTCGTCCACATCATTCTTCTTGTAGTAGTGTGGAGCCACCTCGAGGAGCCACTTGGCGTCGATCTCGATGATCTGGCGCATAAACTCGCGCGAAGTCAGCACCAGCTCGTAGTACACAACCACCTTGGGCTTCTTCTCGTTCAGCGAGCTGCTCGGGTGGATATGGACAGTTTGGCGGCGCTTGATTGTCGAGTAGCAGTCGCCGGACTTTTGCAGCCGCGCACTGTTGTAGAAGAACCCGGCGGTGAGCGCCTTGCGGATCGGGTCCGTGTTGCTCGGATCGGGGTTGGACTCGGGGATGATCTCGACGCGCTCCATCAGGCCGATGATCTGGTCGCGCAGGTCGCGGGCACGGCAGAGCGACCGGTACTGGATAAAGTTCTCGTGGCACCACTGCTTCGAATAGCCGGTCTCAACCCACTGCTCCCAGACGGTCAGCAGGAGGATGTGGTCGCCCCCTGGGCGGACAAAGCTCTGGTGAGCACGGTCGGCCTGCTCCTTCTTCTCCTTCGGGCGGTAGAACACGGCTGCCGACACCGAGAGCATTGCACAGATGGACGCCATCTCCTCGGAGCAATGGTAGCTCTCCGAGGCCAGCAGGGCCTTGGCCATCATCGGGTCCATCGGGAACTCGGCCATTCGGCGACCAAGCTTGGTCAAATCGCCGCGGTCGTTGAGCGCACCCAGGGCATACAGATGCTCAAGGCTGTGCTGCAGCGCCACCGGACTGGGCGGGTCCATAAAGTCGAACTCGAGCAGATTGTTGATGCCAATGCACTTGAGCATCAGAACAACGCTGGATAGATTTGTGCGCAGGATCTCAGGCGTTGTGTTCTCTTCCATCTCGTTGAGGAACGCATGCTGCGTGTACATGCGAAAGCACTTGCCCGGCCCAACACGTCCTGCACGGCCGGCGCGCTGGTTGGCCGATGCGCGCGAGCAAGGGACGACCTGAAGCGACTCCATTCCCGAGCGCGGGTTGTACGAGTTCTGCTTGGCAAAGCCAGGGTCGATGACAAACACAACGCCGTCGATTGTGATCGATGTCTCGGCAATATTGGTCGCCAAGACGACCTTGCGTGCACCCTCGGGAGTCGGCTCAAAGATGCGCGCCTGGAGCTCCGACGGCAGATTGGCATAGATCGGACAGATGATCAGCTCCGATACGCGGCTGCCCAGCGCCTTCATCGCCTGCTGCAGACTCTCCTGTGCCTGCTCGATCTCGTCCTGGCCAGTCAGGAACACCAGAATGTCGCCCTTGGGCTGAGACACGTGGATTTGGAGCACCGTCGTCACGCAGGCCTGGAGATAGTTGGCCTCGGGCGCCTTCGTGTTGTATATCTCGACCGGATACGGCCGGCCGGGGATCTTGTAGATCGGCGCATCGTCAAAGTACTCTGAGAACTTCTCTGCATCCATGGTCGCGCTGGCAATCAGCAGCTTCAGGTCAGGGCGGAAGCGAATGATGTCCTTGACAAGAGCAAAGAGGATATCCGTGTGCAGCGTGCGCTCATGGCTCTCGTCAATCATGATCACCGAGTAGCTGCTCAGATCAGGTTCAGTCATAAACTCGCGGAACAAAAGACCGTCCGTCATATAGACGATCTCGGTCTTGTCTGATGTGCAGTCCTCGAAGCGGATCGCATACCCGACCTCGTGGCCCAGCTTGGTGCCGACCTCGTCGGCGACCCGTGCCGCCACGCTCATCGCGGCGACTCGCCGGGGCTGCGTACACGCTATGCGCTTGCCGTCCTTTGTGTACCCGGCCTCGCGGAGATACTGCGTGATCTGGGTGGTTTTTCCCGAGCCCGTCTCGCCAACAATAATCATCGTCTGGAACTTGTCGATCGAGTCCAGCAGGTCGTCGCGGTACTGGTAGACGGGCAGCGATTCGCGCACTTCTTTGATCGTGCGGCGCTTGCGTGCATGCTCCTCGATGGCCAGCTGGCGCTCGTCGACCTGCCGCTTCTCGGCGTTCATCGTGTCCTCAAGCACAAAGTCGATGTTGTCGAGGTCGAGCACGTAGTCGTACTCCTTGCCACCGGACTCTGTGGCAACCGCAGGCTTGTCCTTCGCCCCGACGTCAAGCCTGCTCTTGCCAATCTGCTGCTGCTCCCACCGCTCCTGCTCAGACACCGCCGGCGCATCCTCCCTCCTGCCCTTCTTGCCGCCCGCGTCCTCGTACCTCCTGAACAGCGCATCCTGCTTCTTCTTCATGTCAATCTTGCCCTTCTCGGTAATATAGTCCTCGGGCATTGCGTACACATCGGTCTCGTCGTCGATGTTACGGCGCTCATCGGCCAGCCGCAAGATCTCCTTCTTGTACTCGAGCTCGCGTATCTCCCGTTCGCTCATCCGCTGCCCGCGGAACATCTCCTCCTCGTCGGCCACCTCCTGGCGCAGCAGGTCGAGCCGCTGGCCCTCGCGCAGTTTGAGGTACTCTTGCCGCGCGCGGTCGCGGATCTCGGGCAGCGCCTTGCGCCGCGCCTCCTGGTCGTTTGCCAGGTCGCGCCGCCTTTGCGACTCGGCGTCGTTTGTGGATGACCGGTCCTCGACCAGGTTCTTGGTGCGCTCCTGGTCCTTCTGCTTGAGCCGCTCGGCAAAGGCGTCGCGCTCCTCGACGTCCTTGTCCATCTGCTTGTCGGAATCCGGCTCATCCTCGGGTTCCTCATCTTCGGGAATATCCTCGTTGCCGTCCAGGTAGTCGCCGGCTTTTGCGCGCTTGATCCGCTCCTCGACTGCACTCCGGTCCTCCTCGTCGTCGCTTCCCCAGGTACCAGCACCGCTTGGCCGCTTTCGCACATTCCTGCCGCGTGCTTTTTGCTCCGTTCCGCCTGCTTCCGGCGTGGTAGACTTGCCAGCATCCCTTGTGGACACATCTCTGTCTGCTATTGCGCTTTCGTGCTCGTCGTCATCTGGATCTTCGACAGATATCCGCGTGTGTTTTGCAGTCTTCTGTTTCGGTTGTGTTGGTTTTGGCTTCTCGGATGGCACCTCTCTGCGTGGAACCCGTTTGTAAAGCTCCTGGGCAAACTTTTCAGTTTCTGCCGAGCTAGGTAAATCCGCAGCCACGAGCTGAAGAGCCAGGCTGTCTATGCTCTCGCACTTTGCTGCAAGATGCAGTACATAGTCAACGACATCCTTGCTGCTCTCGCCAATTATATCAATAAGCGTATCGGAAACCCACTCGCGTAGACTCATAACACCTGCGTGGCAAAAATATTTATATAAGTAAGCGTGGTAGTCACAGCATTGGCTGAATTAGTTGGCTGCCCGGCGAAATATATTATCTGAACTAAATAATGGATTGTTGCATTTGCTATATATGGGTTTTGCCGTTTTGTCATGTCGGTGCACGTGGATGAAGCCCGTTATTGCTGCACTTGAAACGACAATGCTATTACATTAAGACATGGCATGCGCCCCCGATCTACGCTAAATCGTGCTTGTACTGGCCGCTTGTTATATAAAACCACATATTAAACCTACGTTAGAGCACCACACCGATGCAACAAAGTAGCATATCGATGGGCCGGGCGGCCTACCAGCACTACATCCCGCCAGTCGCAAGTATCTCTACATGCAAACAAACACCTGTGTAAATCTTGCTGAAGATAATCAGGCAAGTAACCGCATTCTTTTTATCCGACGCTTGTCTAACGTGTCACGCGCCTTTACTTTGGACGGTGTAGAACTTTGGCTACGTCGAAAACGACCTCTATCGCTGCGGGCAGCCGAACGAGCTCAATTTCCCGTTCATGGAGAAGCTGAATCTGCGCTGCATCGTCTGGCTGGCGCCCGAGGAGCCGAACCAGAACGTAATGAACTTTGTCGACGACCAGGAGATCCAGCTGCACCACCTGGGCGTGCTAGAAAGCGGCAATGCGTCAGACCCAATCACCGAAGATATGATCCTCGAGGCATTTAATCTGATACTCGATAAGCAGAACCACCCGATGGCCATCATGTGCAACATCGGAAGGCATCGCACGGGCACTGTGGTCGGCTGTCTGCGCAAGCTGCAAAGGTGGAACCTGGCGTCTATCTTTGAGGAGTATCGCCGGTTTGCTGGGCCAAAGGTGCGGCTGCTGAACGAGCAATTTATCGAACTTTTTGACACTGACCTGGTTCGCATTCCAGTTGATCCACCAGAGTGGCTATGATATTGCATGTCAATCTATCGAAAGATGTGACTTTTATCTTTCGAGGCGGCCGTTTTTTACTTTTGTGCGCGCGCGTGTGTCTGTAATGTGCTTATCGCTGCGGTGAATATGTCACGGGCGATTTTTACATTTATGCTCCGTGTGGTGAATAAATGCTGGTCGGTCGTAGCGCCCTTTTTCTGGGACAGCTCTTTTTTTCTTTACTCGCTGTTTCAGTCCTCTTTTTTTACTTCTTGCACGTATTTTATCTGCTCGTACTTTTTACATACAAACTCACAAGCATGGACATTGGCACCACACCCGACAACTCGCTCGATTCATCGGCGGTCTTAGTTAACCCTGGAGAGGCCAGCTATGCACAGATAGTTGCGAAGCAGCCGAAAGCCAATGTTCTCCATACAAGCGAATACAGCGAGAAGAGTGGAACGAGCGGGACGAGCGCAAAGAGCGAGATGAGCGAGAAGGACGAGAAGGGCGAGAAGAAGCCTGCTGTGCCTGTACACAAGCTCCGCGGCAACCACGTTCTTGCACTGGCTCTTCGACGCATGCTCAAGGGCCCAGCTCCGACACTCGACCACATCATTCGCTTTCTGTCCTCGGGCAGCGGCCACGACAAATTCTGGATGGTAAGCATCGACCAGAGATACCATTGAAAACACCAATCCCCTTCTCTCTCTTTCCATTCTTGCATCCGGAAAGGCAGGCTGTGCACCTTCGGGTCATTTATGTGCATTCCTAGTTGGAATATTCCGCGGCACTCTGGCGCGATAGAGTGCAAAATGCATATGCGGATGGCGCATTTGCGCAGTCCACAGCAAGTGCGGCATACGGGTTAGCAATATGTTGGCCGCAATCGACTGAGGATGTATGAGCGAGAGTAGAGAGCTGTTTCTTGTGTTGCTGTCGGTTGCTCAAGAAATGCGCAGAACATGTTTCTGTGCATCTTCACCAGATTGATTGCTTGCATATGCGCTGATTTCACATGCACAGCTCAGGCACTAAACCCGAATGCCCGAATACCCCGTTCTTGCACTTTGCCACTCGTGTAGATTACGCAGTACTTTACAAAGATTGTCGTCTGGGTGTTTGCCAAGAAGGGGCAAAAGTCGGCATCTGAGCGCGTGCGCACATTGTCCAACCTCGTATCGGACTACCGCATCATGATTCGTCTGACTGGTCTGGTTCCGATGGCGCAGTATGTGCGCTATGCCGAGCAGTTCCCCGCACAGACCCGCCTTTTGCAGTGGCTTGACCGTGTCATGAACCTGACTCTGGTATGCTACTACCCGCTTGAGCACATCTACTGGCTGGGCGCCCACCAGATCCTGCCCTTTTCCGAGAAGCTGATCGACTTCTCAGGTTACTGGTCGTGTCGCTTCTGGGCTGTCTGGGTGGCCATGCAGTTTGTGCACCTGGGCGAGGAGTACCGCTTGATCAAGGGCAAAAAGCAGAAGATCTACACACAGGGCAAGATTGATGCCACCAGAATGCAGGAGGAGCTGGACGCCGTCGATGCAGAGGCAAAGAGCTGGAAGATCCAGATGCTCATCAACGCGTGCTACTTCCCGCTAACTCTGCACTGGTCTATCAGAGGCTCGACGTTCCCAGACGTAGCTGTCGGAGTCTGCGGCACCATCGCTGCTGTTGCACAGGCATACAACGTCTGGAATGCGACTGCATAACCCACCTAGTATTCTTATATGTCTCTATTACATCTCTAAAAGTTGCCTGGATACACGCTCTCAATTTTCTTGAGGTGGGAGGAGGCGTCGGGGAGCAGCTTGTCGTTGCTCGGGCTGACATAGAGCGACTCGGCGTCGCTTAGAAGGTTGCCCTGGGTATCCTCCAGCTGTGCAGCAATTGTGGCCTTGCGCCCTTCAATGGTCTTGAGCTGCGTCCGGAACACAAGGATCTGATCGGCGACTACCGGCCGGCGGTAGTTGACCTTGAGCGTGGCAGTCAGTGCTATATTACGAGGCAGATTCCAGAAAGCCGGGCGGGCCGTAATCTCGTCGAAAAGCGTCGCCTGGACGCCGCCATGCACAATATTGTCGTGGCCACAGAGCCGCTTTCCGATATGCAGAATAACGACAAACTGCTTGCGATCGCGATTCAGAAAGATCACCGGCTCGACAGTAAGCTTATCGGGGCCATACAGGGTTCCTGGCACCAATGCACTGCTCTTCTGGCCCCGTCCACGGGTCCAGAAATAGGGCACCCGCTTCCACTCGTCCGGGTTTTCGAGGCAGCTCTTTGCGGCGTCAGTTTGCAGAAGCGAGTCAGTGATCTGGTCGTAGGTCTCCTGATCCACTTCTTCTTTGTCAGCAGCCATGGCCTTGGGGGCGTCGTCCGCATCCTGCTTTGACAAAGGCGGCGATGCTGGCGGCTTGACAAAGGTGATCCACCCCTGGTCGACGCCAAAGAGACTAATCGATGCGCCAAAGAATATGCAGCATGTGGCCCAGGCTGCAAGCATGGGCCTTGAGAATACGAATGTCTTTGTTAGCCCGTCCATTCTGGATGGCGATAGCGGCGATCTAGTTCTGATGTGCGGTGCTGTCTGTGCTCCCTTGCTTGCGATCCTCTTGGCTGTCGAGTGAGGAATGGCGTACGTTCTCGTTTGTGGCAAGGTATGCTGAAGTTTCCCACGGGTCTGATAAGCAAAATACAATCGCGGGGATAACCGAGGGCCGATAAGAGGAATCATTTCCTGGCAAACGAGACAAGAGCGGGCAGGCACGCCTATTTATACTAGAATGAAAAGGAGAAAGTCAGAAGCGAGTAAAGAACAGACTGTATCGGTGCTGAAGTGGAGAACAAGGAGGGCCAAGAAGAGAACGCCGAAAATTTTCCATTTTGCGCGATTTCCGCACCCGCATGTCAAAGCGCCCGGGTGACGCACAGTCGGGTTTTATGAATCAATCGCATGCCCGAACATGTGCGGAGAGGATGTTCGGTGGCACACCATATTCACATGCTGGGAACACTCCCAGCTGTGGAAATATGCAATTGGGTGGCTGAAACCACTAGCGAATTTGATCCTGGAACCAAGATCTGGCTGCTCGAGGTTTAGCTCAGCTCAGTTCTTTTCTCAACCCAGATCAAATTCTTGAGATTAATTGCTGGGCAAACAAGAAAGATCAGAATGACGCATGCCATGCGCGTTTCTTTTACGCATTCTCCTTCTTTTTTCTGTTCTGGAAATTAAAGTTTCGCGTTTTATACCCGCCCAAATTACCAAACAAACGCCATCTTAGCTTAGAATGTGGGCAACCAAGCGGTCAGGCTCGGCCACAGGCGGTGGTCCGCAAAAGAAGCTGGTTATAAAGGGTCTTCGGTCGGTGCCAGCTCTACCTGCCACATACAAGCAGGATACACTCGGTAGACTACAGAGCGCAGTGCGTGCAATACAGACCAGCCAGCCAACCTCGCAGGGGCTTGAAGAGCTGTACCGTGACTGCGAAAGCCTTTGTCTGCACAAGTTTGGTAGCGAAATTTACGAGATGCTACAGGCAGAACTCGAATCGTACACGCGCGGACAGCTTTCTGAAATAAACAGCCAGGCTGCAGACTCGACGACTAACAGAACGGTACTAGGACAGGCCCAGATATTCTGGACCGGTTATATCCAGCAGCTGGACATGATACGGTGCGTGTTTCTGTACCTGGATCGCACGTATGTGCTGCAGACAGCCAACATCCTGTCGCTTTGGGCGATGGGGCTAAACACAGTCAAGAGGTACCTTGTCGAGACGGATATGAAGTCGCGGCTGATCCGTCTGGTCATTGGCGAGGTTTCAAAGGAGCGCGACCGCAAGGAGATTGACCGCACAGCGGTCTCTGCGCTGGTCAACATGTTTATTGAGCTGGGTCTCTATGTCCCCTTCTTTATGCCTGGCTTTATCGAGTCAACACGCGAGTACTACCAACGAGAGAGCCGGCGGATGGTGAGAGGTCTGGTTCCCGTGATGGTCTCGGATCATATGCAGATTGACGAGCCGCTATCAGGAACTATGGACGTCCCTAGGTATCTCTCGCATGTGAACAACCGACTTGAGCAAGAGTCCGAGCGCATAGACAGCTACCTGTACGCAGACAGCAAGACCGTGCTGCTAGCCACCGTGCGTATGGAGATGGTCGAAAAACATGCTGATCGGCTGCTGTCATCCAGCTTTGATGCGATGGCAGATGCCGATATGCTTACCGACCTTTCGAATCTGTACACACTTCTGGCGGCAGTCAACCGTTTGGACTCGTTAAAGAAGGTCTGGTCCTCGTATATTAAGAAGACTGGATTACGTCTGGTCCAAGCGCCAGACCTCGATGTTAGTCTGGTGACTGAGCTTCTCACGCTGAAGCAGCGACTCGACGATATATTGCGCGAGTCATTCCAGAACAACACAATGCTTGTCAATGCACTGCGCGAGGCGTTTGGCGAGTTTATCAACACAAGACGCAATATGCCAGCGCAGCTCATTGCTAGATTTATCGATCAGCGGATGCGTGCTGGCAGCAAGTCTGCGTCGATGGAGGATGACCTGGACGAGCTTCTTGACCGAGTGCTTGTTCTGTTCCGCTTTATTCAGGGGAAGGACATGTTTGAGGCGTACTACAAACGCGATCTGGCCAAGCGGCTGCTGTACAACAAGAGCGCATCGATTGACACCGAAAGATCGATGCTGCAGAAGCTCAGGTCAGAATGCGGCGCTGGATTTACCAATCGGCTCGAGGGCATGTATCGCGATATGGAGGTTTCAGAGGACCTGGCAACATCGTTTGCCGAAGCTCGTGCTTCGAAGGGCCAGGATGCAATCAGCTTCCACCCAAGCGTGCTCACACTGGCATTCTGGCCAACATATGACCAGATCCAACTTGTTGTGCCAAAGCAGGTTGACGACGCGCAGGAAGAGTTTGCCGAGTTTTATAATGCCAAGCACCAGGGTCGCAACCTGCAATGGCAGCACAATCTGGGCACCTGCCTGCTAAAAGTAGCATTTGACGAAGGTGTCAAGGAGCTGCAGCTGTCGATAGTTCAGGGCACAATCATGATACTTTTTACCGAGGAGGACGAGCTAGACTACATGCGGATCCAGCAGATGACAGGTCTGGAAGACATCGAATTAAAGCGCGCACTGCAGTCTCTTGCCTGCGGAAAATACCGCGTTCTAACAAAGGATCCAAAAAGCCGCGACGTCGCCAGCAGCGACAGATTCAGCTTCAACTCGCAGTTCAAGTGCCCGCTTGTACGTGTCCGTATCAGCCAGATTGCGGTCAAGGAGGACGACAAGGATGACAGAGGCGTTGAAGAGCATGTCCACCAGGATCGGATGGTCAGCATAGACGCGGCGCTTATCCGCATCATGAAGGCCCGTAGGACACTTGAGCACTCAGCGCTGGTTACCGAGCTGATGGGTCAGCTCAGATTCAATACCTCCACGTCCGAGGTCAAAGAGCGGCTCGAGACCATGATCGAGCGCGAGTACATTCTGCGCGACGACAACAACCACATGCTCTACCATTACATTGCCTAATGTACAAAACATCACAAATACTTTATTTCTTTAAACCTAAACATTGAAACCATTTGCAAAAATATCGTGAACTGCCTGCGATATTTCGGGAAGACCGGCCACCGACGAGGATTCGTCGGCTGAGGAAGGGGGTGTTGACGATGACGATGCTGCTGGATCGGCAGATGCCGGATGTGACTGATCGGCGGTGCCTGACTGTGTCTTTCCCTTACCCTTGTCCTGACCCTCGCCATCCTCTGCTTCATCCCACTCAAAGTTAATCAGAGGGACCTCGGTGTCGTTCTGCTCGACAGACTTGCCCTTTGTATCTGTATCAACCTTGTCACCATCTTTGTCGCTGTCATCATCACTGTCGCTGCTGCTGGCCGAGAATAGAGGAAGACCGCGCTCCTTGCGGATACCCTCTACGACATGCACGCGGTAGCGAACCTTGTAGAAACACATCTCGGCTCCCTTGAGAGCATCGTTGAGGTCAATGGTTTCGCTGAGATCCTGAACGTACCTGAGCACCTCTTCCGGCGACTGCAGGTGATCCATAATGACATTGGCGTGACGCTGAATAATAGCCAGCGCAACGAACAGCACAAATCGGTCTGTGAGGTAGTCTGTCCACAGAACCTCCCACAGGCACAGAATGTTCTCGAAGCTGAACTCGCGCTTGAACCATATTAGCAGCCAGCGGTAGCAGCAGAACATGTTCGACGCATCGCACTTTTCAAGGTGCTTGTAGAGCTGCGGATTGGCAATCTCGATCAGCTGGGCCATCGTCGATAGCTCGTTCTGCATCCCGCTCTGGTCACGAAGGAAGTGCGAGCGCATGCGCTTCATGAACGAAGTGAAAGCCCAAAAGGTTGTTGGCTCATCCTGGTAGACCGAGTAGATTGGCGCCAGCAGATCCGACATGCCCTGGACATAGCCAGACAGCTCCTTGTCGTGGTAGTTGAACGTCATCAGAATGTCCTTCATCTGCTCCAGACTGGCACTTGATCCAGGCAGCCCATGCTCGGACAGGTTGATCTCGTCGCTTCCTCCATACACTGAGTCTGTAGCAAACAGCGGCAGGGTTCTGTCAGTGCGCAGAACATCCTTTTCGATCCGGTCACTCTGCTCGATGTAGTCTCTCGACTCCCGCAGCTTGGGGTCGCTGACCCACTTGTCCTTCTGGATCCAGTATTCGTCGCTGTTGCGCTTGTCGATTTCCTTGCGCTCAGCCTCGGTGCTGTCCCAGGGATAGATCGACAAAAGGTACTTCCAAACAAGCGGGCGCATGTCTTCCTCGATGCCTCCGGCAAATATCGCACGACGGACAGTGTCAGAGTCAGCCACCATCTTGAGCTCAGCGTTGGAATCCTTGGGTGTCTTGGGTTCAAAGAAGCTAAACCACTGCTCGGCGCTCAACGGAGGACGAGTGCGTATCGGCTGGGGAAGCTTGGCAGACCTGTCAGTGCTAATAACCTCAAAGGCACCCAGATCGCCGTTTTCCGAAATCCACTCCTCCCAGATGCTCGAATGTGCCTGGTCACGGTTGCCCTGTTTACGCGCCTCTGACGACTCAACGCCAGCTGCCAGACGTGACTCGCGCTCTCCGTCCTCATGCTGCTGGTCGATGATATGCTGGGCTGCCCATTTGGCCAGATATATGCGCGCACTTTCGTACTCTTTGACTAGGTTGCCTGAAGCAGACTGTCCACGACCAAGGGTACCAAATGCAGGGGGGATGTAGGGCGCCATCTGCCGCACAACTGGTGTTTCAATAAACGAGTTTGCTGCATCTTTGAATGTTCTGGTAATCCGGGAGAACCGCTCGAGGATATTCCACTGAAGCTCCTTGGCCTGGGTCACCAGCGGGTCCATATTGCCCTGTATCGCAGAGTCCAGTGCACCCTGTATCGTACTGTTGCTGCCGCTGCTTCCTGGAACGGCACTTACTGTTGCCTTCTTTGGAGCTGCAAGAATTGTGGATGCAGTCGGCGTGGCAGAGCGACTCAAGGTGATGTGCGGTGACTTTGACCTATGGAGCTCATAGCGGTTAGGGTCGTCGAGTGAGCGCTCAATCGATACAGCGTGTGCCAGCCATACGAGAAGTTCATCGCCGCCCCAGTGTCTGGTCAGCCCGAGTAGCGTGCTGGCACTTTCGTCGTCGTGGAACCACATGGGTGCCAGCGATGTACCGTCGGAAAGATTCAGAATCACAGACCCGTGCCACTGGGTGAGCGATGGCGGATGGATAAGCAGCGACAGTACATCGCCGACCGGCTTGCAGAACGCATAGCTGGATACCGCCGATATGGTTCCGGCCTGGTTAAGCGGCTCGGTTGACACGAGTATGCTCTCGTCGTCGGAAAACATGTTTACAGATACCTGCGCACCGCCTTCTGCGTCTTTTCCGCCAGTAGATTCGTCAAAGAAGCTTGGGCACAGCTCGACCTGGACATACGACTCTCTGTCGTTTTCGGAGAGCAGTGCCTCGGGTGTCCATGCAATGTAGTACTGGTCGTCGGGGCCCTGGACAATGCAGATAAAGCCTGATATGCGGTCTTTCTTCTCGTTCGACCGGTAGACGTACACCTTGCTCTTTGAGTATAGGAGTCTTACGCGGGAGACCTCGCTCACAATGCAGTAGTCTGAAAACTCTGCTGGCGAGGTCGATGTCTCGGCTGGTCCGCCACCCATTGTAATATATAGAATAGAGACTGAATGCGTTAAAGTAATATAAATTAGAAATAGTTGAGTGGAAAAAAAGAGGAACGTATGCAAAAGAGCTGCTTGAGCCAACTTGTCTTTTCAGCAGTCAAAAGTCTTGGCACACCCCGACTGACGTCACCTGACCAAAAAACCACACTTGATCAAATGTTGATGACCGGATCATGATGCGGGTGCAATGTAAATTGGGCATTTGGGTTACTAGGGTTTGCACTCAATGATTTGTTTATGGATGTTACAATGGCCAGCACTGATCAGTACACACGCATGCGCAATCAGGTTCTTGGCGAAGTTGGAGGCGTAGACCAGGCGGTGGATACCCTGATCTCTCGATTCATCCAATTCGTTGAGACGCAGGGTGCAGATAGTCTGCAGGCGATGACTCGGCCATCCGGCGTGATTCTGAATGGCATCCCCGGTAGTGGAAAGACCAGACTGGCCCTATCGTTTGTCAAAAGCACGGGAATGCCCTTTGACATTGTCAACTGTCCTGATCTTTTTCTGGCAGATCAGGGCAAAAGCGAGTCTCAGCTTCTCAAGCACTTTTCAGATTCCGGCTTAGGCGGATCGTGTCGGGTGCTGGTTTTCGAGGATATCGATGTATTGTCAGGATCGAAGCTCCCAGATTCGATAGAGTCCCGCGTATTCTCGCTGCTGCTTGACTGCATCGACTCGAGCAAAAACGTGTTTGTTGTTGGCACAACAAGCAGGATCGAAACTATCCCTGAAGAAATTAGACGGCCAGGGAGATTAAGCGCCATCGTTGACGTGCATCTGGCCGACGCGGCTGCCAGAGCGGCTGTTCTGCGCATAATGCTAAAAACATTTGCCAAAATCACGGCACCAGAAGATATCGACAGAATCGCCAAAGCGGCTCATGGGTTTTCAGCAGCAGATCTGCAAAGCCTGCGTTTAAACGCATTTATGGAGTATAAAGGTAGCTGTTCTGCCGACGACATGGTGCGCATGACAGCAAATATCAAGCCATCGAACCTAAGCTCGTTCCAGTCAAAGATTCCACCTGTACGGTTTTCCGATATATTTGGGCTCGACGACACGATCAGCCGGATCAGATCTCTTGTGATTGAGCCGCTTCTCCACGTCGAGAAATACCACGCAATGCAGGTCGAGCCACCCAGGGGTGCGCTAATCTACGGACCGCCAGGATCAGGGAAATCGATGATGTGCTGTGCGGTCGCTAACGAGCTTGCAATCAACACCATCTGGGTCGACTCTACGCAGATGCGCTCGATGGTTGTCGGCGAATCCGAAAAGGCTATTGCCGAGTTGTTCGCGCAGGCACGCAAGAGCACGCCATGCATTCTTGTGTTTGACCACGTAAGTAATCAGCGAATGCATAGAGAGATGCATTTAAAACACTGTCTGAAGGAGATGCTCTAAAGAAGGCTAGTCCTATTTTTTGCCCCTTCCCCCTTGTAGATTGACGCCCTAGCGCCCAGACGAGGAACAAGCCAGACGTCAGAGAATACGAGTGATCGCATCGTGACCAGCCTGCTTGTTGGTAAGTAGACTTGCAAAGGCAAGGGGTAATGATGAGAGAACAGAAAAGTCACGCCTACAGATCATTCTGTTTAGAATGCACCAAGTGCCAATGTTTCCGCAACGTAAAAATCATCTGAAACAACATCAGAAGGAGATGCGGAATGCCTATATTTGGCAGTTACGCAGTTTGAACGCTCACAATAGAAATGCTCGTTTGCATGGATGCTTCCAAACGCCCTCCTTCTCGCATCGCACCCCCTAGATCACAAGCTTTAACATTAATACTAACTCCATATTCTTTGATTTTTTTGTAGAGATGGACGGCTTTAATGCCCATGCAGACAGACGGCCGTTTTCTCCAGGAATATTCGTTCTTGCAGGTAAGATGATAATTCGCTACAGCCAGCACAATAGGCAGTCAAAATAACAACAACTGCTAATCCATCACATTGGCTGGCCATTTGCAACATATGGCTGATTTCTCGTGTCTTCTAACTGTAGTGACCAGCCGCCCGCATGTTGTAGATCCCGCTCTGTTGCGGCCTGGGCGCCTAGATGTCTGTGTAGGACTCGAAGCACCGGGTGATAAGGTGAGTTATCAGCAGTGTGCTTGCAAACATCCAACCCGCATTTAGCATGGCATTGCTAAAGCTGGAACACAGCATTAACATTAATTTTGGGGGAAGTGGCTGTTTTCTGGCTGTAGGAGCGCAAAGACATTCTGGAAGGATATATGGACAAGAGCCTGGCCTTCGCCAAGATGCGTACAAATACCACATTTGTTGGGGGGCTTGTCGACAGGACCCGGGGATACACAGGTAAAGATGAGGAAACTGCGTGGTTGCATGAATTGCATTTTGGTTCCAGCATGGATTCTCGACATGCAGGCAATGAAAAAACACGCATTCTGGATTCACACAAATTGAATGGGTGGGTGAACGAGTGCGTTGTACGTTTTGTTAGAGACATTGTCTGCTGCATATATTACCTTGATTGTCGTGCTGAGCATACGTGCCAACGGTGTTTCTGATGCCGTCTTGCCTTTGCATTTGCATCTGCTGCTGTAGGTGCCGACTTGGCAAATCTATGCCGCGAGGCCGCGATGACTGCATTGCGGCGGGACATCTCATCCGAAACAGTGACCGAAGCCAATTTCTTGCGATGCCTGGAACCCGGTTTGCGATAGATGGAATTCGCAGATCAGCCACTTGGTACGCTGTTGCCGAATTGCAGCATACAATGGCGCCCATAGAAAACAAGCCGCGTTTGCGCCCGTCAATTTCGGTAATGTGCGGCATATCAATAAATTTCAATAAAATAGTATTTACATGAAAGAAAAATATGAAAACAACAATTAGACCGCCTGCAGTGGTGGCGGAAAAAATATAAAAGTACAAATGCGTCGTGATGTCTGTTGCTGCTGCGTGCACTGTCTATGCGCCTGCGCGGACCATCGATGTCGACCTGTCGCGCCTCCAGATGTCCTTGGCTAGCGAGCGGCAGTGGCAGTGCTGGCGCCAGCAGAGAGTGCAGTATTCGCAGTCGTTTGTGCTGTAGACGTCGTTGATGGCCATTTCCTTTGAGGTATAGTCGTGCATCTCCTGGCGCATCTTGACACGGTTATCTCTCGTCAAGAACTCCCAGGGATCCACGACGCGGCGGTCGTACTCCTCGGGCGAGTATGTGCTGTTCACCTCGGGGTCGCTGTGCGAAAAGTGAACCCGTTTGGCCGGGCGCGTGGGCGACTTGGGCGGCGACGGGTACACCTCGGTGTCGGACATGACGCCCGTGTCAGAGCAGCTGCTGTCGCTGGTGCGCCGGGTTGCGCTGGTCTGTGCGGTCTTGCTTGAATGCATCGCCGGCCCCGAGATGGAGGGCGACGACGTCGACGGGATCGCATCGGCGGCGCCAAGCGGCGTCGAGTAGAACTTGCGCAGGCGGGTGTCATCGTCCGCTGTGCGCGACTTGTGTCTGCGCAGGCCAGAGTACAGCCGCTTGATGCCCTTGAATGGGTTGAGATGGCTGCTGCCGCCATCGCCGCTGACTCGGCGGTGGCTGTCCTCGCGAGATGCCTCGCGAGCAAGCGCCAGACTGGTCGACCGCAACGCGCCGCGCTGCCCGTCAGGCAGGCGGTACATGTTGAGGTTGAGCTGGTTGAACGTCTGTCCAAGAGGACGAGAGTACGCCATGGTTGGTATGTAAGCTAAAGGTAAGGTTTTTGAGCCTCGTTGTGAAGAGGAGGTGGTGCAAATAGAGTTGCTATTAATCCTGTTTGTAAAAAAAAAGAAGTAAAGAGAGGTGCTGCGATAGAGAGCAAAGATGGAAAAGCAGGTGACGGCTGGCGCTGCTTTTTATAACCTGTGGAATGGCCAAGAAAATATGCCAGGACACTGGATCACCCCACCAAACGCAGAGGGGCTCAAAAGGGGCTCGGCCAGGGGTGCCCAGCACACCCCCTTCTCTTATTGGCGCTGCCGAGCAATTACTGGGACATTCTTCCGCCCCCGCGCCTCCACTTTCAGATCACCTTGGCTGTGCTGCGGCACACGTGAATCCATTTGTCAGAGGATTTCTCTCGCCCAGCCGCCAGCGGTCGCAAAATTATGTGGATTTTGCCATCGGCCAATCAGCAGCGGTGGTTCCATTTGAAATCTCAGCGTAATTTCTTTGCCTCTTGTCACCGAGCCAGCGCCGGCCAATCGATTTGTCATACTGCTTTGACCGATCGAAAAGCCGTACGACATGCACGTTCTGCGCAGCGACGGGTGGTCTGAGCGGCGCAGAAACGCGCGCAGTCTCTCGCTGTTGCGCGACTCTGTGCGCCGTCTTGAAGCACAGTCGGCCACACAGAGCAGCACCCAGACCCGTGCCCCGTATTTCCCCTGGGCACCGAAAGATGGAAGTAGACTTTTTGTGCCCGTGTGACACGACGAAACAAAGCGCTCTCTGGTCTGTAAATGTTGTAATTGACAGACGTCGCCGATCCAGTCTGGGAAATCCACTTCAAGTCGGCGCTTTTAGAGGTCTACATTTGGTCCGATTTGCAAAGGCTAATATTGCCTGAGTGGGTCATGTGTGCGTTTTGCAACTAGCGTTTCAAATGACGGCCAAAATCGATTCAGTATATAAAATGCGTATGCTGGCGCGAATCCTCGTGAACCTGCATCTCGTAGACTTTGAACTCGTTCAGCTCGTGCTTGATCTGTTCGATAGCCTCCGAGTCGAGCTTTGCTGAGGGCATGCCTTTGCGGTCGTATTCGTCGCGGTTCCAGGTCTCGTAGACTGCAACGAGCTCGTTAAATCGGAATTCCTTTCCTCCACTCAAGTGGCTAGCGTGTGTGTTGACCCCATCACCAGAGCTGCTGCTGTCGTCGGTAATTGCTGCCGCACGGCCCGGTGCGCCAGTAGCAGTGCTCCTGATTTTGCGATGCAGATTGCGGAAGCTGCCTAATGCGGTCGATAACTTTCGCGTTCTGCTGGCTAGCGACGAAAAACTGGGTCGATTACTAGCATCATCCTCGGGGCTGCTGGGTTCGCCGGATTGAATCTCTGATGGCTCTTTTGGCTCCTGCGACAGCGGCTGATCTGGGGCATCGGAATTCTGTGCAGGTGTCGGGGGCGAAATGACTGCCCGGTTAATGGCTATAATTTCAGATAGTGCCATTTCGTCATCGTCGTCGTCGCCATTGTCGTCACACTCGGTACCCTTATTGTGGTTTTTGGCGTTGCGGTTAATTCCTCTGGCAGTGCTGCCTCTGTTATCGAACTGATTCCCCGAAAAGGCTGTTGCAATTTCCCCACGGTATTCCCTAGTGTTAGTGGCTGTTTGTGATACACCAAGGCCTGCAGATGCACCGTCAGAAGAGGTATCGCCAACAACGCTCTGAACAATACTTTGCTGGTGACCGTCAAACAGCAGGCTAAGCTGGCTGAACTGGCCGTAGTACTGGTCTGGCAACGATTGCGACGCATTTAGCAACGACATGTCTGACTGGGAGACATCGCTGAATATCGAAAACATTCGACTGCCGCTGATCTGATTTTCGTTTGCAAACAGGCTCAATCCGACACCCTCAGCATGGCGCTGGTGTCTTGAGAGCAGACCGCTGTCATCGCACAATTCGACACCATGCGTATTGGAGACCGCTTCCTCGCTGGCACCGACAATACTGCGCTCGCTCTCTGTCTCCGAATGGACAATCGTGTTATGGACAACCTGCTGCATTAGTGACGATGGCTCTGACTCTATGGATGGCTGCTGGTCGGCTTTGTAGGGGTCGCACTCGCTGTGCCCATTCTTGCGACTGATGGGTGAAACCGGCGCAGAGTCGGCCTTGGCCGTTTCAGCCGTGTCAACTGATGTATTCACTGTCACAGTGCGCAGTCTGTCTGGAGACATCGGCGGTGATGCAAGCTCGGGCGATGTTTGCTCGTTGCCCGGATCTACGCCATCCTGACCATTGCTCTCACTGCTGTTGAGTGATATCGACAACAGGATTCTTGACGGGTCTGCTATTGTCACATCGCCACCAGTATTCGAGCCATGGAACAGATTGGGCTTATCTCGCTGCTGGATGCATATCGCATTCGGGGCTAGCGGAAACCCGCCTACTTGGCATATGTCCGTCATATCGTCACCACACTCTGGGACTGCATGCGTTTCTGACTGCGGGCTGGCGTCTGTTGCGGACTCGTTTCCGCTGTCTGCACCAACAGTACAGTCTTTAGCAAGAATTTCAGATATGGCTCCAAACCTGGGCGTAGATTCTGTTGGCGACAAAGCGTGGGCGTTCTGAAGCGGTGTATCGTTAGGCTTTATCTGTAGGCGACCATCATGCGCGCGCTCAATCGTGCTCAGCCGCGGTGCAAATCGCCCACTGCACCTGTATGCCTCGTTTTCCACTGAGGTTATCTCGACAAAAGACGACCTGCTGCTAGAGCCAGTCTCGCTTCCAGTGATGTACTCCGAGTCGCTCTCGCTGTCTATCGGATCCTCTATAGCGCTCATTACAGGGGATAGCTGTGCCGCGACATCAGCTAGCACTGATTCGATTGACATGCTTCGGCGGCCTGCACGAGGAGTCAGCATACCGATGGTCTGGTTATTTGCGGCAGGGGACTGTAGATTGGGCATGCTCGTACACGACACAAACATAGCCGAGCTGTCGTCAATAGTGGCCATCGATTGCGATCCGCGAATCCATGACTGGACGTTGGCAATATATGATGGTACAAGATCATGCTCGAGTGCAGCAAGAATACTACCCTGCTGTGGAACCAGTTGGTCTGTCGCCTGCTGGTGTGGGGATCGGTCGAGGTCGCCAGTGTCCGCTTTCTCGGGAGTAGAGTGCTCGTCTGTTTTGGCAGTGCAGTACATGGCGTATATAAGGGATCTTTTGCGTCTAGGAGGACTGGAACGGCTAGACTGACCGCTGACCACACTGTGTTCTATCCTGCGCAGACCCTTGCCCGCTCGGTTGCTTGAAAGTGGCGAGCATTGCATAGCCATATCTGGAGATAAAATACTAGGCGCTTGTGCCGGCGAAATCTCTGTGGATTTTAGCTCGCGCTGTAGCAGCAACATTAGTAACTCGTTCTCGCGTGGGCTATTGGCAGCACTCGATGTCCCTTCGGTGCTCGATGTGCCAGAGGTAGCTAGCGGCCTGTCTTCTGCTGTTGCTAATCTTTCAGCTGCGGGGAGACTCGCTCGACCATACTGACTGTCGTCGCCGATTACCCCTTTGCTATTGCGAACTAGTCGCCTGTATTCCTTTTGCTGCTTCTTATTGTGATGAGTCCCGATATCTGCTGACTGTCTGTATACGCCGTTTATTCTTCTAAGCGACAGCCACTTCTTCAATCCCTTCTTGTTTTGTTCCGGCTTTGAAGCCCGCGTGCTTTCTGCGGGGACACAAGCATTTTCGGCTGGCGATATAGCGTGCATATTCCAAAGACGAGCACAATATCTTATAGTACACGGATAAAGATAAAGGTAGAAGCTAGAATCAAGCGAAAGAGTTTACAGATCCTGAATAGAATAACAAAGAACGGCTAATATGAAAATAAAAAAGAATAACTATACACTAGCTTCAACAAACCTGGAATGGCTACATCTCCCCCGAAGCACTGCTGGCTTCCGTATTTCTGTGACGAGCGGTAAGTTTATACTGCCTCCACATCTTCCCCATTTTTACTCTTTTTTTAATACCCCAGGCTTAATTGGCGTCGTTATTCCCCCACTTTATTGACACGATTCTCACAATTCGCTTTTTTCCACCCTTTCTCAACCGTTGGTCGTATATGCAAAAACTGCAACTTGTGACTATTTACTCTTGCAGTTTACCGTTTTTTACAATTATGAGAAGATTGTTTTGTATACACCTTGGCAGATCACCACAGTTAGGTAAACATCGTAGTGATGCCATCAGCCATTACGAGCTAGGGAAACAGACACATCTAGCCCAACCCAACTAAAATAATTTATTTTGACGAGGGGACCATCAACTACATATGAGGGAATTATATATCTAGTCAAAAGCATATGGTTGCATTAGCGACATTTGCATGCTACGTATAATGCTTTGTGTTTGAATTAGTATGTTAGTGCAAAATACACATATTATCGTGTTATTTCTACAAGTACGCACACTGTTGTGATACCAATCGAGTGTGAAAAAGAGAAAATGGAAATAGGAAAACATTTGTAAAAAAAACATAAACACGCGTGCAAAATTGTGTCGCAGTAATTATAGTAATCTTATCAAACGAAATAACTTGATGATTTTGAGCAGTACCTGTCAACTGCGCAGGAACGTTTCACAACCCCTGTCACTGTAACCATCATTTCGCAGTAACTACAGAAATGGTTTTGCCATTGTAATCTTATGAGGCTATTTAAACAACTGTTGATTAAGACAGCTTGTACCGTCTGAGTTACGTCTACCACTAGCGAGTACATTGATGTTTCAATGATTAAAGTGAAAATATGCCAAGCGAGTGCATTTACTCTGCTAGCACATTTGATACATGTTTTACTTTCCATATGTCTGCAAGATCCGCCATATTCATCAAAGTACTAGCCAGCACAGTCGCAGGCTGCTACTTGGGTTTGCTAAGCCAAGGAATATAATTTCCCCACTCATAGAAACCCAGGATTAGGTATTTATTTTTAGATACCATTATGACTGAGACCTCGATTCGCGCAGTTGCTCCAGAAACATTCGAGCCCTGTCAACAAATGCTTTACTCCAGTGCCAGGCTATCTCTAGAAACTCCATTTGGAGTAATATATGATAAAGCACTTTTCCTCGGCACGCGAGAATCAAGGCGCCTGCTAGTGTACACTGATATCACATTTTAACGACTTTTATTATTTCTTATCTATTACGATTTAACTTACGACACAATACTTTTCTAAAAAAAATTACATCTACAACAATGACAGACGTAATGGCTGACTACAACGGCTTTAACTCAACGCTTCCAGACCTGACAATTGGCGTCAAAGACGGAAATCTGATGTACACACGACCGGAGCAACTCATAAACAGAAGAAGATGTCGCTGCTACCACGATAGACCGGTCGGAACATATGGCCTTATTTTTTGGAACATCAAGCATCTTATACACGAAACGATTCCCCCAGCTAGCCATCGGATTTCCAAGAAGGCCAAGATTTTGAGCCGCCGTCTTCGGGAGAAGATTGATATGTTCTTTATCGTCAAGTCAGACACGTACTAAAAGCTACATCTTATCTGATGCAACTTCCACACTATTGTTTACAAAAAGCAGCAAGCCTGCTTTATACGATTACGCCCAGCTAGAATTAGCAGCATTATCGCTGTCTTGACGCTACTCACGAATTATCGGTATTATTCACTTTACGTTTACTATTTCTTGTTTCCATTTTCTTTTAGCCGTTTTCCCCTTGTTTTAAACACGTGTTTATTAATTGTACACAAGGTTATATTGAGAATAACGTAACTTATATAAGCCCTGGATGATAGATCGTAACCAGCAGGAGCAGTAGTTATAATGGACCAATGCATCATAAAATTAAAGAAGCAGGCAAAATGTAGTAACAATTACTGATGTGTGTTACAATACGGCATTGGCTAAGGGTCTACGCCTTTGCGAGACTAAAAGTCTTTTATTGAATCTATTCTAGGCTATTGAAATTGTCTTGGTCAATAATATATCCCTCTCTGCAATAGTGTACTTGTTCGTCAGAGAACACACTGTCCAGATCATGGCTCTCAACTCGCTGATGGTAGAGTTACCGTAATAAGTAACATTGTGGCCAAGAAATACGTTGCGTATCAGATACCTAAATATCAATATATGCAAATATGATAATATTTTGTAGATACGCACCATTGCAATATTGTTGCTAGCGGCTCTTGCTCGTGTTGCACATGCTCAAGACCTCGAATTTACACCCGGAAAAACCTACACTGGGAACGAAACACAGCCGTATCTAAAAGCCATGGACAAATATATGAGGTAAGCGGGCTGTAGACGCTCAAGTGTATATATGATTTCTCAAGCTCATAAAAAAAACTTTAAAGACTAACAGCAAACAAAGCTTTTCATAGTCTTTCTGAAGCTGCATACCACTTTTTGCACCAGGGTAACGGTTTCTCATGCGGCGGTCCATGTGATAAGCCTCTCTTTCGAAAGACGCAACTAAACACTACCTGGCATAGCCCAAACCCTGTTTCAGATGGATACATTGCCTATAATATCGACGATAAGGAGATTTACGTTGTATGGACCGGAACCAGAAGGGTCAGGTCAATTGTATCCGACTCGGTCGTCATTTTCGAAGCATATCCAAAAGATATTCCGGGAGCTGCCGTGCACTCGGGGTTTTTCCAGATTACTGACGCGGTCTATCCACATACTCTGAAAAACATCCGCGCGCTTGCTGAGGACTACCCAGACTACCGCATTATGTTTATTGGGCACTCGCTTGGAGGAGGTAAGGGAAAAGTATAAAGGCCTACCTGAATATTGTGTGTGCTTTTATTCAAGTCACTCATCGACTCAGTGCTATTGTTTCTTTCTGCAATCGACGCATACTGTAGCTAACGCCGTGCTGTCGGCACTAATGTTTGCCAGGGATAACGAATTTGAAAAGGAGCGGATTCGGGTCTGGACATTCGGCGAGCCCAGAGTCGGTAACAAGCCATTCGTCGAGTACTATACGAGCATGCTTGGCAACCAGACATTTAGGGTTACAAACCAGGCTGATATTGTACCACATGTCCCACCATGGCAGATACTTGGATACCAGCACCATCCCCTGGAGATCCATATACTAAACAAGGATTACGATTTTTATGTATGCCAGAATTCGGTTCGCGAGGACTTGGATGGCGCGTACAGGTGGCCAACAATCGACACTGGAGTCGCCGATCATATAGACTATTTCGGAAAGCCGGACATTACGTTGTTCGACCCGCTACTCGAGTGGTAGCACCACTGCTCTCTTATTCAAACATCACGATTAGTTGTTAGCTTCAATTGACACAAATGCTGCTAAAATTCAATAAGTGGAGCCTCTTCAGGTGCCTGCACAGATGCTCCAGCGTTGGTATTGGTTGATGGTGCAGGCGACTGAACATGGGTAGGCGAGGCAGAAGCCGCGGCCGCGCTTACGTGCGCAGGGGTTGGTTGCAAAACTGGAATGCTTGGGACGTGGGGAACAGCAGGTGGCGGGGCGTAGTATGGATTCGCCTGTGGCGAACGCGGCACTGATGCTGCCTGCTGCTGAACATGCTGTGCATATGGTTGTGGCTGCTCCTGCTGAACAGATTGCACAGGCGGCACATTGGCATTGGGTGCGGGTAGGTATGACATGTTGGGTGCATACCCTGAAGAGACCGAGTACGCAGCGTTATCGGCTGGCGGAAGTGGGGTTGCCGAATACGACGATTGTTGCTGGATCTGCGATGGCTGCTGCTGTTGCGGATGCTGATGCTGTTGTGGAAGATACTGGGGCTGATGCTGAGTCTGCGGGGTTGGCTGGGTCTGCTGGATATACTGCGAGTCTGGTGCTGGGGAATGGTACTGCATGGCCTGCACAGGCTGCGCAAATGGCGCTGCCGGTGGCTGAGCCGCAGAGGCTGAAGGGTATACAGACTGCTGGGATGGCAAGTACGACATGTTATCTGATGCCGATGCACTGGGAGCGACATACGAGCTGGGACGCAGACGCTTGTCCAGCAGCTGGTCATAGATCTTAATGGCTGTGACTATACGGTCGTGGAGCTTGCTGAACTCTTTGTTCTTCTGATCAACGCCTTCAATGGCCTCGGTAATCCGAGGATGCAGCTTCTCGATGCTCTCATGCAAATACTGGATCTGCGGGTCGTTACGGATATCCTGACCGCTGTCCCGGATTCTAACCAGCAGCGACTCAAAGAGCTGGACATTCTCCTTCTCCATCGACGACAATGGGTCACTGTTGTCGTCCTCTGCAAGGCTATCCGCAGGCATAAACGCAGTCATCGGTGGCTCTTCATCCATATTGGTACCATTGCCAGCTCCAGCAGATGACGGGTAGACAAAATGACCGCCGTGGTGCGCTTGGGCAGAAAACTGCGACTGAGGCGGAGATATATAATCAGGGACGCCGTTTCCGGGGACATCTCTGAGCGACGCCTCGATGGCTGCAAGCAAATCTGGATCGTTGTCTTCGTCATCCTGATTATTGGCGGATGCACTGACCAGAGGGTGCGGCTCACTGGGTGCAACAGTCGGATATCTGTGCCCGGACGAGTTCTGTACCGGCGACATGGTGCTGGTAGCGGTCGCGTTTGATACCTCAGGCCGGGACGAAGAAGACGAGAACGTTCCTGATGCGATCGGCCGCGAGGTAAAATCGGCGTAGTTTGGTCGCTTCTGTGATTCCTGAATTGAAAGCTCAATGGCACGCTTTAGATCCTCGTCATCCTCATCAACAGTATTAGAAGCTGGCACAGCGGGCCTTGGTGTCGATACCGAGTTCGATCTGTAGATGTCCCGCTGGTTTCCGTAGCTATTCTGGCCAAAATCTGCTGGTGAACTGTCTGAATCAGAGACGATCTTCTTCAGTCGTAGATAGCACCCGTGGCACACACGGACCGGGTCGTATATGGCAAACTTTGGAATCGTGCTTGTGTTGGACGAGCAGTCATTGCAGAAGCACTTTCCGCAGTGGCGGCAGTGGTGCTTGCGATTTGTAAACGTAAACTGCGTGCGGCAGCGCTGGCAAACGGGGCTGTCCTCCCATTCGGGCGCACTAGATGTCTCGATCATGGCACCCGATGCTGCCATATCGAGCCTAGGGAATGTGTAGCCTGTACGTTTCAGGCGGTCGTATACACCGCACGCATAGCCCATCTCTATGTTGTTTCTAAATAAAGCCGCCCACTCCTGAATCAGCTTGAGCACGAGCTGCCGCAGCTCGTATTCGCGTCCGGTCTTGGACTCAAGGATGCCTGCGACATCGTCGATAAACTCGCGCCTGGATATTTCGAGCTGGATCAGACTGCCGCCATTCTTTATGCATATGTCTGACAGGCTGAGCACAAGTATTTGCACGTTGGGATTCGAGTATTCCAGCCGCTTGCGCAGAACACGAGCCACATCCTTGGCACTAAACTCCTTTGAGCGGATCCTGTCAGCAAAGTTGAGCGCACCTGTCATGTCAAGCTCGTGGTTCGGAACGTCCTCGGCGGTCAGACGGTCTATAGTAGTACATGAGTGTGGATTGTTAGTATATAGGGTTTACTTCATGGAGCTCTGCTAGGCATTGCATTTCGCATTTCCATCTACGGCTAATGTACGTACTGACTTCATCTTCGATTGGACTTCCGTAGAACAGTCGAGCAACCATTGTATTGTGTTGGCTGTAGGAAGGTAGAAGAGGGTATGGAAAGAGTAAATATAATAATATTGAAAACTGAGCAGAAAGAAAAAGAGTTCAAGAGTTCGAAAAGACACAGAAAACACCTGGACTGACAAATCGACGAAACGTCGTGGCAATAAAGTCAGGCTCCCACGTCAACAGTTTTTTTATTCTGTGCCAAGAAAATGATTGCATGTGATCTGCCGTCATAAACTCAGTGTCATACATGTTGCGGGTTTTAGGCCGAGCCAATGTTTAGCAGCATCTGGTTGTTCGAGCCGCTGCCAGACGGCAGGTAAGTGACGCCGCGTGCCGCAGCAAGCGTCTCTGCAATCTCACGGGATGCTTCGATGCGACGCAGCTTGACAAGACCTGGGCCAGCCTTTGACAGAGCTGTCGAGATGCGCTCGGCAGCAATGGCTTCGCCCTCGGCACGGATAATTGCAGCCAGCTTCTCCTGCTGCGCCTTCTCGACAACGAAGCGGGCTCTCTCGGCCTCCTGCTGCGCAATCTGCTTCTTCTCGACGGCGACTGTGAACTCCTTGCCAAAGGTCATGTGCGTAATCGAGACGTCCTCAAGCTCGATGTTGAACTCCTGCGCACGGGCAAGCAGCTCCTCGCGAATGCGCGCAGATACAATATCGCGCTGAGTGATCAGCTCGCTGGCATCGAACTGGGCAACAACAGACTTGAGAACCTCGTTACCGATCGATGGCAGCACACGCTCATCGTAGTCAAGACCCAGGTTCTGGTACAGGCGAGGCAGGTTCTCCTGGCTTGGGCGCTGAAGCACACGCAGGCTCAGGCTGACCATCTGCATGTCCTTTGATCCGGTCGTGGTCGAGATCAGACGAGGGCGCGTGCGCACGTCGTAGATGATCGCCCGCTGGAGCCAGGGGATCAGAAAGTGTGTACCCTCGCCGACAACCGTCTGCTTAACGCCCTGAATACGATCGAAAATGACTGCACGCTGCCCGCCCTTCACTACACGAGAAAAAAAACGCATTCGAGAAACAGTTTAGAAATGACAGGTCACAGTATCTGTCCGCTGTATGTTGTAGCGTCTAATTCAGCAGCGAATCTAAAGCACTACGCTCGACACGTACCGTCGTAGAGACTGGCCTGCACAGCAACCGAGCTGACAGCCAGCGCGATTCCAAGATTTGTAAGACGATTTATTGCTCTGGCGGACATTTCTTTTAAAACAGTGTACAGTTGATGTAAAGGCTGGCTGCTGCCTCTTCAGCCAAGATCGCGCACATTATCGTCATCGTGCTGATCGGAATTAGCGGCAAAGTAGATCGGTTAATCGGGCGGAAATCTCTTCCACTTTCACTGTGCCTGTTTGCGAAATGGGTCAGCATCCGAAATCCACATTTTCTGGGTGGCAACACGCGTCGCGGCTCTCTTTCGCTCTCTCTCTCTCTCACAACACATCTAAAAGGGAGAGCTACTTTATTCCAGCCTGGCGAATTTGCTAAACAGTTCAGGCTTGATAGAATTGCACTTGCTTATTACTAGGGCGCGTATCATATCTATCTATCTATCAGTCATTGCTAGCTCTGTTCTGTTTACAGAGTACAACAATACGCACTATTTTCCGCCTTGTGTGCTTTGGCTGGCAAGAGGGGTTACTCAGCTATTTGGGTCTTCATTATCGAGCAGTCAGTCCCCCGTTACCGCGTGCAGACTTGTGACAGGTGGACAGGAAAGACTTGCCGAGCAGGGCTTTTATTTACTCTTGTGACCGCAGCAGTAGCTGTACTCAATACAAAAGGAAAAATACCGAAGCTGTGCACCCAGCTCTTTTTTCCTTTCCGTTATTCCTAATTTTTATTTTATTTCGTGTTTTATTGTCTTTTTGTTTCTGTTTTCTTTTTTGCTCCTGGTAATCGGTCTCTTTCGACGTTTGGATTAGACTGAAATTCGCGCGATCTGCCACATCTTGGTATTTGGCGCACGACAGGAACACCAGCAATCTGCACGATTCGCAGAAGAGACAGGCTGGGGCAGACGACAGATTCACCTGCAATATATACACACGCGCACATTTCTCAGCACCTTCTTTCCTCTTTAAGCTTGCTGTAACCACCAATGTCATATCATCTGACGCTAGCGCACTCGTCGGCGCCAATGCGGCGAGTGGACCACGTCCAGTTCGGCGTATTCTCGCCTGAAGAGCTTGTAAGTGTTTATCAGAGCATAAAAATGCAGGCTCATTTGAGAGCCGGCTACTGTATCAAACTAGTGGTGCTAATGTGTTCGATTGAAAATGGTTTTTTCTAATGGTTTTGAACCACATCTAGAAGAACATGGCCGTCGCCAAGATTGAGTCCCCTGATTTGCGCGACGAGGATGGGAAGCCAAAGCTCGGTGGTCTTCTGGATCCGCGCATGGGCACGATCGACCGTAACGTCAAGTGCCACACTTGCAGCGAAGACATGGGTGAGTGCCCTGGTCACTTTGGCTTTATCGAGCTTGCCAAGCCCGTGTTCCACGCGGGGTTTATCAACCGCGTAAAGAAGATACTTGAGTGCGTGTGCTGGGAGTGCGGCAAGCTCAAGGCCGACTACGACAGCATCAAGTTCCAGCGCATCATGAAGGTTCCCGATGCGACACGGCGCATGAACCTTGTCTGGAACGAGTGCAAGGCCCGCACAACGTGTGACAAACCGTCTGAGGAAGATGAGGATGGCAACGATGTTGCGGTGAAGAACGGTGCCAACGGCATGGAGGTCACTGCAAAGGTCCATGATCATAGACCCGGCTGTGGCGCGCGGCAGCCCACATTCAGCAAGACTGGTCTGAAGCTGTTTGCCAAGTCGCGTGTGGCCTCCACTGAAGATGCGCCTGCGATTGAGAAGGACGAGATTACGGTTGAGCGCGTGCTGCAAACCCTTAGGAAAATCACCGACGAAGATGCAGAGATCATGGGCATCGATCCGTACTACGCGCGTCCAGAGTGGCTGCTGCTGCACGTCATGCCTGTTCCGCCGATGACTGTCCGTCCTAGCATTCAGATGGACGCGACCCGCGCGAGTGAGGATGATCTGACATACAAACTGAATGACATTCTCAAGGCCAACGCCCGTCTGCAGAGATGTATTGTGGAGGGTGTCCCTGCACATGTCATCAAGGAGTTTGTTGATCTTCTCCAGTTCCACACGGCAACGTTCATGAACAACGACATCGCCGGTATGCCCCAGGCGCTGCAAAAGTCTGGTCGTCCGATCAAGTCTATTCGCGCACGTCTGAAGGGCAAGGAAGGCCGCATCCGCGGCAACCTGATGGGCAAGCGTGTGGACTTTTCCGCTCGCACAGTCATTACCGGCGACCCAAACATCTCGATTGACCAGGTCGGCGTACCCCGTAGCATTGCGCGCAATCTTACGTATCCCGAGACTGTGACACCGTACAACATTGACAAGCTGCAGGAGTATGTGCGCAATGGACCCACAGAGCATCCGGGTGCCAAGTATGTCATTCGCGACACGGGCGAGCGGATCAACCTGAGCTACAACAAGCTCAGCGGCGACATTCCGCTTCAGATTGGCTTCCGCGTCGAGCGGCACTTGATGGACGACGATGTTATTATCTTCAACCGGCAGCCGTCTCTTCACAAGATGTCCATGATGGGGCATCGTGTCAAGGTCATGCCGTACTCGACTTTCCGTCTGAATCTGTCGGTCACCTCGCCGTATAACGCAGATTTCGATGGCGACGAGATGAACTTGCATGTGCCGCAGTCTGAGGAGACGCGTGCCGAGATCAAGGAGATCTGCATGGTTCCCAAGCAGATCATCTCGCCGCAGTCGAACCGCCCAGTCATGGGCATTGTGCAGGACACGCTGTGCGCCATCCGCAGCTTTACCAAGCGCGACACGCTGCTCGACATTGACATGGTCATGCTGCTTATGATGCACATTCCCGACTGGAACGGCAACCTTCCTACGCCGTGCATTCTGAAGCCCAAGCCGCTCTGGACAGGCAAGCAGATCTACAGCATGATTATCCCGAAGGGCGTCAACTGTCTGCGCTTCCACTCGACGCATCCGGACAATGAGAACACCTGGACGTCGCCTGGCGATACGCGCGTGTACATTGCCGATGGCGAGCTTGTGTGCGGCATTGTGTGCAAGAATACTGTTGGTACCAAAGAGAGTGGTCTGATCCACATCATCTTTAACGAGTACGGCTCTGAGGTTGCTCGCGGCTTCTTTGACGGCACACAACGTGTGATCAACAACTGGTTCTCGCACTATGGATTCAGCGTTGGCATCGGTGACACGGTGGCCGACGAAAGGACGATGGAAGAGGTCAGCGGCATTATCAGCGAGAGTTTTGCTCGCGTTGACGAGCACATTGCCAAGGCGCACAAGGATGAGCTCGAACGCAAGCCGGGTATGACAATCAAGGGCACCTTTGAAGACAGGGTCAATGCTGATCTCAACAATGCCCGTAACGACTCGGGCAAGAAGGTTCAGTTGCAGCTTAAGGAGACCAACAACGTCCGTCAGATGGTTGACGCCGGCTCGAAGGGCTCGATTATCAACGTGTCTCAGATGACGGCTTGTGTGGGCCAGCAGAATGTCAACGGTGGCGACCGCATTCCGTTCGGCTTCAAGTACCGCACGCTGCCGCACTATGCCAAGGACGACTACTCGCCCGAGAGCAAGGGCTTTGTGCGCAACTCGTATCTGAGTGGACTGACGCCGCAGGAGTTCTTCTTCCATGCGATGGGTGGCCGTGAGGGTCTGATTGACACTGCTGTCAAGACTGCCGAGACCGGCTATATCCAGCGCCGTCTGGTCAAGGCTCTCGAAGACATTATGTGCCAATACGACGGTACTATCCGTAACTCGCTTGGACAGATTGTCCAGTTTGTCTATGGCGAGGACGGCATGGATGGCTGCTCGATTGAAGGCCAGAAGCTGATCTCGATATGTTTGAGCGAGGAGAAGTTTGAAAAGATGTACCGCGTCAACGTCATGAACCACGGCGCCATCTTCAAGCCTGGCTCGCTCGAGTTTTCGATTCTCCGAAACATCGAGGGCAACGAGACTGTACAACGCGTTCTTGACGAGGAGTATGCGCGCCTCTCTGAGGACCGGCGGATTGCTCGCGAGTTCATTATCAAGGATGGCAAGGACAGGAAGCCTCTGCCGCTGAACATCGAGCGCCTTATCAAGATCACGCAGCAGACGTTCAACATTGACGACCGCAAGCCGTCGAACCTGAACCCTGTCGAGGTTGTCAACCTGGTAAAGTCGCTAACCGAGAATAGTCTCCCGGTCATCAGAGGCGAGGACAATCTGAGTGTCGAGGCGCAGCATAACGCGACGCTTCTGTTCCAGATTCACCTGCGGTCGAGACTGGCGACAAAGAAGGTCATCGAAGAGTACCGGTTGAGCAAAGAAGCCTTCAACTGGATGCTTGAAGAGATTGAGGCGCGCTTCAAGCGTGCGCAGATCAACCCTGGCGAGATGGTCGGCGTTCTGGCTGCACAGTCCATTGGTGAGCCGGCAACGCAGATGACGTTGAACACGTTCCATCTTGCCGGTGTCTCGTCTGGTGTGACGCGAGGTGTGCCGCGCCTGAAGGAGGTCATCAACATTGCGACCAACATCAAGACGCCCACACTCAGAATCTATCTGACCGACGACGTCTCGTCGAACCACGAGCGCGTAAAGGATGTGCAGGTTGCTATTGAGCACACCACTCTGGCAGACGTGACTGCAGCCACCGAGATCTGGTACGATCCTGATGTCACTGATACCATCATCGCTGAAGACAAGGAGTTTGTCCAGATGTTCTACGAGATCCCTGACTCGCGGTACCCGATCGAGGCCACGTCGCCGTGGCTGCTGCGTCTTGAGCTCAACCGTCAGAAGGTCGTTGACAAGAAGCTCACTGTCCACGAGATTGTCGAGAAAATCACCGAGATGTTCAAGGAGGACATTCTGGTGTTTGGCAGCGACGATAACTCCGATGATATGATTATCCGCTGCCGTATCGTCAACACGGACTACAAGGATGACGGCGATGGTGGTCAGCTTGAGGAAGACACGTTCCTCAAGACCATCGAGACTGAGATGCTCAACAAGGTCGTGCTGCGCGGTATTGAGGGCATCAAGCGCACATACATGTCTGAGGAGTCGAAGAACGTCATCGACGCCGAGGGCAAGTACGGCATCCGCAAGGAATGGATCATCGATACGGACGGCATCAATCTGCGCGACGTGCTCTGGCAGGAGTCTGTCGATGCCAAGCGGTCGTACTCGAACCATCCGATTGAGATTCTGGACGTGCTGGGTATCGAGGCTGCGCGTGGCGCGATTCTGCGCGAGACGCGTGTGGTTATCGAGCAGGGAGGATCCTCGTATGTCAACTACAGACATCTGGCGTTGCTGGTCGACGTGATGACATCCCGCGGTGTGCTGACGGCGATCACTCGCCATGGCATCAACCGTACCGAGACCGGTGCACTCATGCGCTGCACGTTCGAGGAGACGGTCGAGATTCTCATGGATGCTGCGTCAATCGGCTCTGTCGACGACTGCCGCGGCGTTGCCGAGAACATCCTGCTCGGCCAGCTGGCACCGCTTGGCACCGGGTCATTCGACGTTATGCTGGACGAGGAGATGCTCAGCAATGCGGTCATCGACCCCCGCGCGCAGGGCTTCGAGCTGGCCAACGCGCCTGTCGGCGGAGCTACATACATGTTTGCCGCGACGCCGGGCGCCAGCGGCGGCATGTCTCCGCAGATGACCCCGTATGATACCCGCAGTCCGGACTACTTTGGCGGCAGCAACCCGGGTTCGCCGATCAATGCGATGTTCTCGCCCATTGTGGACAGCGGCGGAGCCACGTCGCCCGGATGGAACGGCGCCAGCCCCTACTCGCCGGCGTCTCCGGCGTACTCGCCCACTTCGCCCACGTACAATGCGGCGTCTCCGTCATACAGTCCGACATCTCCGCAGTACTCGCCCACATCGCCGTCCTACAGCCCGACGTCTCCTTCGTACTCGCCCACGTCGCCGAGGTACGGCCAGACTTCGCCGTCATACTCGCCCACGTCGCCGTCGTACTCCCCTACCTCGCCGTCGTATAGCCCAACGTCGCCGAGGTACTCGCCGACCTCTCCCTCATACAGTCCGACCTCGCCGTCGTACTCGCCGACGTCGCCATCCTACAGCCCCACGTCGCCATCCTACTCGCCTACCTCGCCGTCGTACAGTCCGACTTCTCCGTCGTACAGTCCCACTTCGCCGTCGTATAGCCCAACCTCTCCCTCGTACTCTCCGACATCTCCATCATACTCGCCTACTTCGCCGTCCTACAGTCCGACCTCTCCGTCGTACTCACCTACGTCGCCTTCATATAGTCCGACATCCCCGTCGTACTCGCCTACCTCGCCGTCGTACTCACCTACGTCGCCGTCGTACAGCCCGACGTCTCCATCATACTCGCCCACGTCGCCCTCATACAGCCCGACGTCGCCGTCGTATAGCCCCACGTCGCCGTCGTACTCCCCGACGTCACCCTCGTATTCGCCGACGTCGCCGTCCTACAGCCCTGGGTCTATGTCGTACTCGCCGAACGCAGATCCTTACTCTGCAGGTGGCAGCAACGGGGCCAACGGCAACAACGATGATGACGAGGACAACAATGGCCAGTCGAATGGCAGGAACGGCAATAACAACAACGGGAACAACAGCAACGGCTGGTCGCCATCGTAGTTAGCTTGTCCACTTTACGATTCCACAATATACTTTTGACATAGTTGCCACAACGAACCGGGTGTGTTGAGACTGTTGTAATCTGTAATGCTGACAAAACTCTTGATGATCGGGTATGACGAAAAATCGCACCTGTGGTTGCGGACAAGGGGTTGCGATAGAGAGTCACGATTTCAGAACCAAGATCGCTTTCTATCTCCTCTTTTTGCTCCGCACACCATTTAAACCTATTTTTTTTCTCTCCAAGTGAAGAATGCTTTCGACCAAGACTCTCCTCGCCAGAACCGCCCAGACCACTGCCCGCCGCGCCCTGGGTACCACGACAACCCGTGGCAAGCACACGGTGCCCGATCTGGACTATGACTACAACGAGCTTGAGCCCGTTATCTCGGCCAAGATCATGCAGCTGCACCACGACAAGCACCACGCAACCTACGTGGCCAACCTCAATGTAGCCGAGGAGAAGCTCCACGAAGCCCAGGCCAAAGGCGATGTTGCCGCCCAGGTAGCTCTGCAGCCCGCTATCAACTTTAACGGCGGCGGCCATGTCAACCACACGATATTCTGGAAGAACCTTATCGGCGAGAAGAACGGTGGCGGCCAGCTCCACGACGGCGTGCTGAAGAGCGCTATTGAGAGCAAGTACGGCTCGCTTGACAAGCTGCAGCAGGCGGTCAACGGGAAGACCGCGGGCATCTTTGGGTCCGGGTGGGGATGGCTTACTGTCAACCCCAGTGGCCAGCTGGACGTTGTGACCACTGCCAACCAGGACATGCCTTCCAACATCGGGCACATCCCGCTTCTGGGCGTGGACGCCTGGGAGCACGCGTACTACCTCGACTATAACAACGTCAAGGCCGACTACTTCAAGAACATCTGGCGCGTTATCAACTGGAAGGATGTCGCCAGACGCTACGACGAGGCCATGAGCAAGTTCTAGTTTTTCTGTTGACGTTATATTACCCGCTAAAGTTTAGCTTTATCATGCCAAAAAGAATGTTTTGCAGAACGTGGATGGTTACCAGCACCATAGCCGGAACCACATGTGGATAGCGGCGGAAGTCGTGCACAGCCTCTTTGCTGATGTTATGCGAGTAAATCCAGCGGAACAGCAGCCGCACAATGCGGCTGGCCACCAGCTCGCTCGCCCAGACGTACGCCGAGGCGCGCACTGTAAGGCTGTACTTGTAGTTGAACTCGTCGTCGCGCGGCTTGAACTGGAAGTGCGGGTAGTGCACCTGGTTTGGGCCAAAGTGCAGCACAGTAACCCAGCAGAGAAACCCGAGCATCGTGGCATTCTCCGCAATGTTCCTAAGGAAAAATGTGCGCCCGAGCTGCTTGACATATGCTTCGTATGTGTAGTCCTCGGACCATCTACACAGAAACGCCTGCAGGCGGTATGCCCACCGCGCCATCCTTAGCGGATATATGAACACAACCCACAGCGATGACCCCAGCTGGATATACACGACCTGCTCGGGGTTCTGCAGACGCGAGAACAGGTTGCGGTAGAAGATAAAGTAGGTCATGAAGAAATACAGAGTGTATATGTACTGCAGCGGCCACGAGCGAATCCTCGATGCGACCACCCAGCTGGCGACCAGCGACAGCAGGTTGACCGTGATGATCCACGAGTACACGTAGTAGAAGCCATCCTTGGTCGAATGCGGCAGTGTTGATATGTAGATATGTGCCAGGTACTCGCCGGCACCCAGCGCGGCGTACCACAGAAGAAAGGACGAGCAGAACCAGAGAAATCTGGTGTAAGATGCCGGTGTCTGCCATTCGGTTGCCGTGGCAATCAGCGGCTGCACCTCAGATGGCGGTCTCCTGCGTCTAACAGACCGCCTGTGGTGTCTCTGAATCGACGCAAACGATACAAGCACTGGAAGCAGCAGCGTCAGCAATGTCAGTGCCGTCCACGCCAGCGGATTGCGCTCGATACCGGTCCCAAGCACATACACCAGAGCGCCTAGACAGGTCGTGAGCATCCACGATGCCACGTTGGCCAGAAACCCCGAGATTGACCGGGGCCACCACGTCAACGAATAGACACGGAATATCTGTGTTACGAGTAGAAGCGCCACGGCGTTGTATATCCCGTAGTAGAACAGGAGGAAGAACCAAAAGTTCAGCCGCTGGTGCCTTCGACCCTCGATGTCTACTACTATGTCGGTGCGAAGCGGCACAGAGCACCAGGCAACCACGACAACTACGGGTAGCAGAGTAAGCCATATTGCCCGTCCAGTCTTGCTGGTCGCCGAAGGTACTATGCGGCGCCAGCTCCAGCGGCTGGAGTGACCGGCCAGCTGGGCCTCGTGTTGTGAAGATGTGGACGAGCCCGACCAAGCGCGTTCGCGCGGCACGCGGACACGTGTCTGACGAAAGGTAAGCATATCATCCCAGTGGGGCTCCAGTCGACCTAGGGCACCCTCGCCGTCAACTGCTGAGTCAAGGGTACTGCGGCGCTGGCTCCATCTCCTCACTATCTCCTCGTCAGCCGTTTCGGCAGTCCACTCGTGGCCAATTCCATGTGCCCCAAGCATCTCAGCCAGCCATGTGTTCCCTGCGGCGGACGGGCCAAGAGACCGTCCGCGGTCTGCCAGCAACGGGTCCTGCCCGGGCAATGTACTAGGCTGCTCCGAGGGCGAGTCGTAGGCGTTGTGCTGCCGCAGGATCCGCGGTACGTGGTGGTAGTGGTGGTGGTAATGGTAGTGGTAGTGGTGCTGCCCAGAATGTCTACTGGGACCAGGTTCCTTTGCTGTGTCGTCATCCTCGGAATCGACTACGGTTGCCGTGTCGTCCGCGCGACGTCCCCTGCTCCCCTCAGGCAGTGCCTGGTAGTCGTTCCAGGGGTGCATCAGCCGGTCAAAGTCGTCCTCCGATGCATTGCGCCTGCTACTGTCCTGCTGACCCCGCCCGCTAGACGTCGGCATGCGAAAAGTAAACTCTCCGTCCATATGCTATCCTGTTCCGTACAGCGCAGTAACGCGCTGATGATGATGATGATGGTGGTGGTGTTGGTGAGTGGGTGGGTAAGTAGCTCTATTCCTGTGTTCAACTTGTCGCGGTTGGAGTAAATTCAGTGCATGTAAACAAAGTAAAAGCGTAAATTCAAGGTCGGACAAGAATGCAGACTTTAGAAGAAGAAGAGAAGAAGAGACATCGCCAAGCCATGCCAAAAAGTGATGGCATGCGCGCACTATTCGATTGTTCAAGACCTGCACCAAGCCACCGGGTCATGGATTCTTGTGCCGAGCCCGTATATCTTGCCGACTTGGATATTTGCAATGGCTCCTCTGTCGGGTTTTGTAGGCTCGGCTGGAATATATGGTGTTGTATTGTTCATTGCGTATGTTACCGCCTGGTGGGAACTGCTGTACGCCCAGGCTTAGAACACCGTCAATCCAGGATTTCGTGATCCAGAGCGCTGGCCAGAACCTTTCCATCCACCATTTCTTCCGCACGTCACCCCTTTCTCTCTTTGCTAAAGCCCGACATACATTTGTTTTTAATGAATTCACATACTCTTCTTCGGGGGCTTTTGAGCCAGCCAGCGCGGCTATATAGACCGCAGTCGTTGTTACGCATTCAGTCCCGCGGGCTGCGAATAGTTCGATACAGCGATGGCAACAACTACAGACACAAGCAACAGCAGCACCAACAGCAGCCAATATGGCAAACCCGCGGGTTCTGGTATGCAGCCGGCGCAGCTGGTAGTGGCGGCACCGTTTACTATGTCCAGCACCTCGAGGACTCGCCGACAGGCCGCCGACGCTTCATCAACGTCACACCCGAGCAGGAAACACACACAGGCATCGAGGCATACCGTGAGGTTCTTCAGCAGTATTACGGCCAGATTGAGCCTCGCGGCACGCCCACGGACCTGTACGTGCGCCGCGTGGCCCAGCGAGTCATCCAGGCGACTGGAATGAAGGGCGACTGGGAAGTGCATGTGATCCGCTCGCCCGAGAAGAACGCATTCGTGCTTCCCGGCGGCAAGATATTCGTGTTCAGCGGGATTCTTCCCGTGGCTGCCAACGAAAGCGGCCTGGCGACTATTCTGTCACACGAGGTCGCTCACCAGTATGCGAGGCATTCGGCCGAGAAGCTGTCTCAGGCCAGCTTGCTTCAGGTCCTGTACATTATCGCGAGCTTCTTTGTCGACCCAAACATCCTGCAGCTGGGCCAGGCAATGTCGAGTCTGCTGCTGGAGCTGCCAAACAGCAGGCAGTGCGAGCAGGAGGCAGATCAGCTGGGGCTGTACTTTATGGCAGCCGCATGCTACGACCCCAAGGAGGCCGTCGGGCTGTGGCAGAGAATGCGGGCAGCTGAGGCCAGCTCTCCTCCGCAGTTCCTCAACACGCACCCGTCGACCGCCTCTAGGATCGACTCTATCCAGAAGTGGATCCCCGAGGCAGAGACCAGGCGCGAGGCTGCCAAATGCCCCAACCCAGACACGACCCGCGCGTTCTTTGAGCACCAACACCGCCGCAGCTGGCTAGAATAACATCCAGTCGCATGTGTTTGTCATTTTTGTTTTAGTTAAAAAGATATACACGAATATGCGTTAAAAGGCTAGTGGAAAGGATAGAGAGAGAGAGAGGTGGGAGCCTGATACAAGGGAGAGATCCATTCCCCGCGAAGCAATAGCAGCCGTTCTAAATGTGGCCATCTGCAGTTTTGTCTAGTACAGGTATCCGTTGTTGCCGGTGTTGGCGTTGCCAAACTGGTTCGGAGGATGCGCCTGGTTCTGGAACTGTTGTGGGCGCGGTTGCGGCTGGTACGACGGCTGGTAGGATGGCTGCGTCGGCTGTCTGTGGGGCTGCTGAGGCTGCTGGGGCTGCTGTCTGTTGTACGCAGCTGCACCGCCAGCAACAGCAGCAGCTCCAGCCATACCGGCAACGCCAGCAGCAGCGCCCATTGGACGGAAGTTGGCACCGGCAGCGGGCTGACCGAATTGCTGTGGCTGCTGTGGCGGAAGCAACCGCGTGTTGTCATTGGGGCCATGTGATGGATAGTAGTCACCCAGGTTGCCTGCCTCCTCCTTGATATATCCGTCGTTCCCGTGCTCGCGAGGCGCAAACAGCCCCTCCGGGTTGTTGGGCGGGGCATACGGCTTGGTCGCCTTGCCTGCAGCGCCCTTGGTGAACGTGTCGTCGTCGCTGTATCTGATGCGGTTCTTGCGTCTCCGGTGAAGATAGAAGAGCACGGCAAAGAGCATAAGCGCAACTGCAGTTGCCGTAGGTGCGGCAATGATGGTCGTCAGGTTCTCCGAGGTACCGACGTCGGCCTTGTCACCGTTGGCCTGGTCAATAGTGGGTGGCGGAGGCGCAACTGTCGTGATAGTCGAGCCGGGTCTTGTTACCGTGACAACCACCATTGAAGTCGACTTTGACGTCGTCGTCGGCGAAGTCTTTGTCGACGACGTCTTGGTCGATGATGTCTTGGTGCTGGTGTCGGTGCTGCTATCATCGCCGTCGTCATCCGTCGAGCTTGTTCGCCGCGTCGATGTGTTGCTTGTTCTCGACGTGGATGTGTTGCTTGTCTCCGTATCCTGGTTATCATCGTTGGTGTCTGACGTTGGCTGGTTGTCGGTATTCGAGGTTCTCGACGGCTGCGAGGACGACGACGGTGTATCGTCAGACGTCTGGCTGTTGTTGTTATTGTTGTTGTTGTCGGAAGCAGTTCCTGTATTATCGGTGTTGTCTGTGTTGCCCTCATCAGAGCTGTCACCATCTGCGCGCACATCCTTGTTCGGATTTAGAGCATCTATTATGCTCTGAAGGAGCTGACGCGGGTGGCGTGCCGGCACCACGGTAGGGGTTGGCGTTTGCAGAATATCCTGCGACCCAACAGCCTCAGCCACCTGAGCTTCGGCTACCCGCTTGAACGCGGCGCTGCTATTTCCGTCCTCCTGAGCCATGCTTATCGCTGCTGTGGTTGCCAGCACCCAGCACACGGCGACTTTTGCTGTAAAAGCTCTCATTTCAAAATAATATGCAAATAGTCTTGAATTTACGTGAATAAGAGGTGAATAGCAATATAATAGAAAATACCAGTCGAAGAAAAGAAAGTAAAGAAAAGAGAAAGAAGCGTTGGCTTTTGCCGCGGCTGCTCAATGAAAAAGTAGGGATTTTCTTTATTTTTTTTCTCTGTAAGCGTACAGACAGGCAAAGTCCCATGGCTCATCATCTTTTTATAGCTGTTTGCCGCACTTTTTTCCTTTGCGTAAAAGCATTGGCAAACTACACTACCTCTCTGTTTCCCTTTCGTGCTAGCTTTTTTCTCGTATATCAGCTCATCTGCAAGCAAGCTTTAGTAAAATAACGCCTCTTTCAATAAAACCGCATAAGGCCTTCTAGCCATTCCTTGTGCTGGCTTGCTAGGCTGAGAGTACTGAACTCCATCTCAGCTCTTGGCAAGCATCGAATGTATTCTCCTCACTAAAAATAAGTTTTTATTTCCCCATCTGGCTGGGCTTTTTCCTGATTCGCTGGCCCATTTCCACCATCTGGGGTGAGGCAATGATCAGCAGCTGTGATCAGCAGCTGTATTCAGATTAAAAGCACAGTTTCTGTGTGTATACCGAACGTCACGTTACTTTCCTTTCCTCCTTTCTACAGCAATATTTTTATACCTTTAACTGTATCCTAGCATTCATTCCTAGCAGCAGCAGCAGGAGCAGCAACAACAGAAAGGGAAGAATGAGGCGCCTAGACCTGTGCGAAATTAGCCGAAATACAAACAGACCTACGACACGGGGCACAGCGGGTCGCACTTCGTCGCAGCCTCACAATGGCGAGTCCCTCGAGCTTCTCCAGGAGCTTCAGCGCGCGGTGCAGGCATGCCAGAGGTGTATTATAATAACGGGTGCTGGCATTTCCGTATCCTCAGGCATTCCTGACTTCCGCTCGCCTGATGGGCTGTTCCAGCAGCTCAAGCAAAAGTACCCAAACGCTGTATCTAACGGCAAGGACCTGTTTGATGCGACCCTGTTTACTGATCCTGGCATGATTAGCGTGTTCTACAACTTCATGGGCGAGCTGCGCAACCTGGTCAGCCAGGCGAACTGCACACCGACGCACAGGTTTATAAAGGACCTTGAAGAGCGTGGGAAGCTGCTCAGATGTTACACTCAGAACATCGACTCGCTTGAAAAGCGCATTGGCCTTGAGACGTCGTTTGAGAAACCTGTAGACTGCTTTGTACCTGCCAAGGAGACAGTGTGCTCTGATAGCATGTCTGAGAACAGCGCGGGCAGCGCTGCCAAGCAGGGTGAGGCCAGCAGCGAACCTGCTAGACAGCGGAAAAACACGTCTGGACGGAGGCGGCAGACGACGCTAGACAAGACATTTACCAGAGCTGTACAGCTTCACGGCGACCTGGATAATGTAATCTGCACAATCTGCCACACGCGGTACCCATTCACAAAGCAGCTGGCCGAAGAGTTCTGCGAGGGCGCGCCACCGCCGTGTCCTCGATGCAAGGAAATTGAGGTCATCCGGGACCTGGTCGGAAAGCGCTCTGTTGCCTCCGGCGTTCTGCGCCCAGACATTGTTCTCTACAACGAGACACATCCCCAGAGCGTAGGTATCTAGCAATCATCTTGGAGAGGTGGTTGTTTGTCTCCACAGAAATGCGACTAAACTGCGTATACTGGTCTCAGATACTCTGACGCCATATCTCTGCAAACCAGATGCTACTACGTGACAGTAGACAGGCAAGCTAGATTAAAAAACCCCGAATGTCTGATGCTAACCGACCACGCCTCCATCTATATCTGAGCAATCTATAGGAGATTATCGGTGCGCTAAGCGAGTATGACTTGAAACGCAGACCAGATCTTCTTATCGTTATTGGCACGTCACTAAAGATACCCGGCATCAAGCGGATGGTCAAGGAGATGTCTCGCTGCGTGCGCGACTGCTCGGCCAAGACCAAGCGGGCAGGGGCTGGCAAGACCATTCTTATCAACCGTGACGAGCCTCCACGGGGATGGGAGGACGTGTTTGACATTTACGTCTCTGGCGAGTCAGACCGTGTAATTGAGCTGCTGCCTGCACTGCCCACGGAGTGCGCTACCTCGGAGCAAGAGACTGCATCTGACGGTAGTAAGGGCAGTAAAATATCCAGTGTAATGTCTATCGAAAGCATATGCAACCCGCCTACAACAAACTCGGCAGATGAAGGCAGCCATAGTAGTACTAGGCAGACTACACCTCCTGTTCTGAAGGAAGTCAAGATAACGATACCAAAACGTAGGCCGAATAGTAGAAAGAAGGATGCACCGCTGAAATCTCTTCTGGACACTACCGGGCGCAAGACTGCAAGTGGTTTGACCAAAAGGTCAACAATTTCAAAGCAGCAGCAGCAACAACAGAAGTCTCGCAAGCTCACGTCTATGCTAAAAGTCGTCAAGACCACCGCCGTATCCGATTCCAAGCGCTCACGGCAGCCGCGTGCTCCGCCACAGTCGCCTCCAATGCAAGTGACCATCCCCACATCACCTCTTGTATCATCCTCATCGCTTTCATAACTTCAACCATATCAATAACATTCTGAAAGTGGCTCTTGCTTAATCAAATAACGAAGGCATATATCATTTAGCTCGTAACCACAACCGACGATGTGGCGACTGGTCCTGATTCACAGCACATGCTATTGTGAACGAGCTTGCATGTCAGCATAACAAGGGCCAGAAGCTGCTCGGGCATTTTTTCTTCAAGAATAGTCAGTGTTCCAGCTACTCGATAGTTGCGCAGCCTTAGAACAAACTTGGCCACCTCCTTGTTGTTGACATCGCAGAGCGTGAATGTATGTCCCAGAACTGTTGTAAACCACTTAAACTCGTTTCCGCTAAAGTCGACAAAAGACCACCCGTATTTGAGCTTGCTCCGGCGCTTGGCAGAGACTGACGAGTTGAATCCCTCAATTGTTGCCGAGCTGCGAGTCAGTCCATGGTATTCTCCTTTGAGAACAGCTGTTGTCGTAGATTCAGAAATGGTCTGTCGAAGCTCTATGTGTCTGTGGCGAAAGTTTATCTCATACAAAGGCGGGTATTGCATCTCGGTTTTCCAGTTCTTGCTTTCTGCAGAGCCTTCGTACACAAGAGCGCACGGCGTGTAGGTTGTCGGCTTAACGAGGGTATATACTGTGGACATGATATGTTTTAGATGATGATGAGCGTGTTGGGTTTGAAGAAAGCAAAATTAGGTAAAGCAAAGATGTGGACGCTAGTGGTTTAAATACCATCTTTCTTCATCGCCCAACTTTCAGCATTTTCCTTGGCGAAAAGTTGAACAAAAAACTATGCCCAGAATTGTCGGAATTCTAAAAAAAAGATTCATCTAGAAGCTCTAAATCGAACTGTAGCATAAATTTCCTGCAACTACGGCGTAAGCGCCAAGTCCTCTGCATGTAATACGTATTCTCGACGTCAGGGACTGCTGCGCAATATAATATGAAATATGTGGTCGTGAATGGCGATGACATGATTATCCAATATGCTTAAACGATCCACGCATAGCTGATGGTTTGCGTGTACGCGGCGTGTTCAGCTCGTTGCTGCTTAGACCAAGTGCTGGCTTGGTCCGGGCTTTGTCGCCACGGGTTTTATGATTAGCGATGTTAGCATTCCCGTCGGCGCGGTCGTCGGGTCCATCGATATACCAGCGCACAAAGCGCCCGACAGTGTTGGCGACATTGATATCGTCATTTCTGCCGTCTGCCCTAGGAGATGCTTCTGATGGCTTCGTGCTCGCCCCACCCTTCTTAGTTCTATCCTTCTCTTGCGCATCATCAGACTGCGAAATCTTGTCGACGGTGCCCATCACTCGCTTGCCTGCAACCTGGCACAAGAACGAGTCGAGCATCAGCGCTCCAAGTGTAAACAGCAACGTCCAATACAGCAGACTGACCATTCCAAACAGCCCAGTCATATTCGCTGCATCCGCAGGGCTTGCTGGCGATGCAACAATCATGCTTTGATCCTCCGAGCTTGTATCCAGTGGCGAGCATTCTTTGCTGCTGCTGCTTTCACATTCCTCGATAATGTCCGGCCCACGTACTGGGCAGCTTCTAATACTAGCAGTATCTATACGCAAGGCTGGCTCTTGCAAGTCAGTGACCGATGGCTGGTTTTGGCGGCGCATCCACAGAGTGGCCAGCGACTCGGGCTGGTCATTGCCATTTCTATATTCGCGAGACGCAAGCGGGCTGCCTGTATAGCCATTCTCAGTTGGCTCCACACTTCTACGACTTGATGTGGACACGGATACATGAGATGGTCCAGGACGAGGCGAGACCATGGCTGAGCTAGGGTGTGCTGGACGATCGCCTGTAGCAGTACTGCTGCGTGGCCGAAGGGGTGACCGACAGCTAGATGTCGCTGCGAGTGCTGCAATATCGTCGTTTACGCTATCGTCGACAAAGGACGCTGTGCGGAGAGCTGCCCGCGAGACAGAGTTGCGGAAACGACGAATAAGCGTAACATTACTCCCCGAAATCGGGCTACCAGCATGGAGATCAGGAAACGGCGACTGACTCCGGCCATGATGGCGGTCGAGCTGATCGTCGGTATACAGACGAGGGAACTCGCTGCGCTGCTCGCTACTGAGAGGCATGCCTGAATGACTGTGTTCATGCAGGTCTCGATGCACACCCGGAAGGCTGGGCGACTCGTCAGCAAATCCAAAGTCAAAGTTTCTTCTTGTCGGAGTACACAGGCTGTCAACAAGTGCATCTGATCCGGCATACATGTGCGACATTGGTGTGCGATAAAACTCTCGCGAGATGCGGTTACCGGGCGATACGCATGTTTCAGATGAGTTAGACAAGAACGAGTCGAGTGTATCCGACCTATGGCGTCCAAACGTGCGATAGCTGTACTGCTGCTGCTGCTGCTGCGTATGTGGGTGATGCTGATAGTTTCCTGTCTCGTGGTATCTGTTTTGCTGAAGCTCGTGTCTCGTGTAGCTGCTGCGCGACTGGCTGCGACTATTGCTTCGGACACGACTTCTGATAGAAGCGCTGACCGGCTCAAGCCCCGTGTCTGATTCAGCATCTGCCTCTGAGGGATCTGCGCGTAGATATGATCTGCTCATAATGACTGGCGTCTGGGGTCTTCTTCTACGCGACCTGGAGGATGTGCTCATTGCCGACGACGGCCTTTGCGGGATACTGTCACCCTGTCTGTACCCGCCAAGCCCATAGTGCTTCGCCGCAGAGCGGCGCGACGAGCCTGGCCGCTCTTGTATTGTTGGGACCTCCTCAAAAACGGTAGATACAGATGAAAGCTGTTCTGGCGAACAAAAGGGGTCGCACGAAGACGGCAGATCAGTCGAATCGTCTAGCTGTACCTGAGGAATGACAGCGCGCTGCCTGTGATGTCCGGGCTTCGAATTGAGTGCGGAATCGGCATCTTTGATGAGCGAGTCAATCATCTCTTGTATGCGCGTGTATTGATCGTCGTTACTCTCGTCTTTACATCCAGCCGCCTCAGACTCAACCGCTGTCTTCGGAAGTTCCATGCTATCCAGATCAATAGGTAAAGATGCGTTTGAAGCCCCGCTTACTGATAGTACAGAACCAGATGATGTCGAGGCAATCCTTCTGCTACTTGCACTAGAATCGTTCTGATCTGGTTGATAGCGGTGCTGAGGTTCCTTGGCTACGTTCATCCGCCCAATTCGTGCATTAAGTCTATAGATATAAGAAAGAATGAGCCATACAATTCAGGGAACGCTTAGAATGGATGACCATGTGATGAAAGCGTGCATACAATATGGAGTACACAAGAAAGCGGCTGTTTCATCCGCGACATTGTTGTGGAGCATTACTTACTCTGCTATCTGAGATGCAACTGAATAGTACGACGACGCGTGGTTGTCAAGCGAGGACTTTACCGTGGCAATGACACTCTCGAGCTCGAGCATGCGGTCGAAGACAGCGCTATCATTCGTATGCGAAGTCTGTCTTTGCTGCTGATGTGTCCCGTCAACGGATATCGGTGATGTAAGAATACCCAGACCATTTCCAGCGTTTGAGGTTGTGGCTGTTCGGGTAGCGATAGAATCGGTCATATCAGGGTCTCTTTCCGACGCATGTCGGCGAGATAGGTGTGCATTTGCAAGCGGCGTAGGTCCAGCATGCGACTCAATTCCGAGCCGACGCTTGTCCCTGCCAGACATTGTAGATGCGATTATTAAAAGAAATTAAAATAGAGAATAGAAGTTGTCAAATTCAGCAGCAGTGGAGACGAAGTAGAGTGCAACGAAAGAGTTAGAGATGGTGACGTTTTCGTGTTTGCTCCACACTCAGAAACTGCCGATCAGGGGATTCTAAAAATGATTTTGGCCAAAACAAACATTGGCCCATCTATTTGGCACTGACGAACAATGCTTTTGCCTTGAGAAGTACCTGCCCTGTGAACGTGTCCGCCATATACGCCGATACAACCGTCTTTCTACCTTCGATGCTTGTAATCCATGCATCCACAACCATAAAGCTGTCTGTCGGAACTGGCGTTAGATATTCGAGCTGGAGATTTGCTGTAAATGTTGGTTTCTGGGGCATGTTTGAATAACTAAGACGCGCTGTAAAGTGGTCAATTATAGTTGTCAGCACACCTGGGTGAACATTAGGCAGTTCACTGGCAACACCGTTAACCACTCCGTTCATTCCAAGCTTAGGTCCCATGTACTGCACGACTGTGACCCCGGGTACATGTAGACTGGTGTAGTCTCGCTTAATAGTGCTAGAAATGCACGACTCAAATATGTCCTGGTTGAGATGCTCGGGGGTACATCCAGGCTTCCACTGGAATATTACAGGTACAAGCGGCAGGTCGTTGGTCCCAGAAAGGGCGCCGTATAGCATGGTTTCTGGCGTCTGGTGCATCCACAATCTCTTCGCTGGCCAGAAAAACTCCTTGCGGACGACGTTTTCCTGTCTTACAAGCGACTGTACAAGTGGTATGCTTGACGCCTTTTGCAACAGTGGCCGTGCCTCTTCGATGCGCTCAGGGGTATGGTAAATAGGCCATTCGATGTCGAGGCAGGGTGCGCTGTCCATAGGCTCTGGCTGCTCTAGCTGCGCATTCTGCTGTGCGCCAGTAGGGGTTTTGCAGTATGCGTCTTGCTTTGCTATCGCCTGTGCGGAACCAGAGGCGGATCTGCTGACTGCAAAGCTTGATCCAATCGACAACTTTAGATGGTTGATGGGCGGTCTTCTCATATCGGAGGCAGTTACAAGCCTTGTAACGCTATTGCGGACGTTTCCTAAGCGGTGTAGCATTTTGTGGTTGTAAAGTTTGCAGGAAAATTAATATAAAATGCGAAAAGTCAGTTGTCAGGGAAAAACAACGAGATCCTTCAGCTTTTACGTAACATTTTAAGCTTCCAAAAATATATATGCATTTTTTCTGCAAGCTAAAGCGTAGATTGCAGAACCCGGCGGCAAATCTCTGCGGCCCAAAGATCGTCCGAATCGAATATGAGATGCAATCGTCGCTCATTGGCTTATTATGATATCCGAGATTGCTTCGAAAAGAAGCTTGTCCGTGAGACTGTAAAGATGTACTGCCGCCTTGACAGAGCCGTGCATCTGATCCCTGTCGTACAACCATGCGTGAATCTTTACAAAAGTGCCAGTTCGAATTGGCCTGCGATAATCCATGCTCAGCGAAACAGGTTCGACGTTGGCGCCAGGTGCATTGAGTGCAGCGACAAGAGACATTGTCGAATGTGCAATTGTCGAGGTCATTCCACCGTGGATGAGACTCGGATGGCCACAGACATTCTCGTTGATGTGGTCTACCAGCGTCAGCATTGGATTTTGAAATAGTTTGCCGTTTGGCATCCGGTCGCCAGGGATCTTGTCGGTGACCAGATGCTCGCCAAATTTTGCAGACCTACTCCAGACAAACGCCAGAGGTTTGACCTTATTGACAGCCTCGTATCCAAAATGGCTGTTACAGCTACGAGCATTGCCAAGTGCATATGTCGGGTCGATTGCAGTGCAATCATGGCTCGTCTCCAGCGCTTCGACAGCAGATAATTTCGAGCGATCGCGTATTATATCTGCGGCGGTTCGAGTGTACAGATCTGCAAACAAACGCCGAGTCAGAACCAGAGTGCTCAACACAGCTGGATTATTTAGAGTAGATGTCGGCAGAAAGGACATTTGCCAAAAAGATATGTTGAAGAGTCAATGAAACAGAAGCAAAGACAAGGCGAGGGAGTTTACGTTCCGTTGCGATCAGGGACATGTCTTGATTCTCATCCAATGCATTAAATTGATCTGTTGATCTGATATCCGATAAGCTAGCTTCAAATCTTTTTTTGGAGCTGCGTTTCGCCCTTCCTGTCTGTCTGGTGCCTCAATTCGCTGCATTTATACCACTTCTCCCGAAAACAGTACATACAATGAGCGTAGTCACCCGTGTGCTGAATCTGGGCAAGCGCACCTGCCGGACGCAGGTGCCAAGGATCCTTGGCCGTCGCCTTGAGTCGACGTACGTGCGGCCGGCAACTGGCGTCAACTCGACATACGACGAGGCGCTAAAGGTCATTGACGAGTACAAGGCTCAGATTACGGCTGAGGCCGATGCTGCAGCTAGGGAGCTTAAGCAGGCCCAGGATTCGGGCGCAAGCGATGAGAATGTTAGCGAGCTGAAGAAGCGGTGGTTCGATCTGGCGGTTGAGTCTGAGATCAGAGATTCTGAGGTGCTGTGGAACGCCAAGATGGGCAAATTCGACCTGTCGCGGCCAGTGTACCAGCATCTGAAGCAGAAGGCATGGCTGGCGCGGCCGCTGGAGGTTCTGATGCAGAGGCTGCTGCAGATGTTTGTTCTGCCCGATCTCATGGACCCGCGCATTGTTGGCATCCCCGAATCTCAGCTCAAAATAACAATGTCTGGTGCTCAGGAAGCTATTGAGCCCGGCGTTGTTATCGATCCCAAGGAGGCGCGCGAGCAGCTGGGAATTGAGCTGGTGACATTCCGCGAAGAGTCACGGCTGCACACGCTTGTGATGGTCGATCTGGATGAGCCGTTTGAGGAGCAGCAGACGTTCCGCGAGCAGTTCCACTGGGTGGCTGCCAATTTGCCGTTCTCGATGACCAAGACCACTGCTGATTTTGCCGAAGGCGATGTACTTCTTCCATACATTCCGCCACACCCGGCCAAGGGCACGCCGACTCACCGCTATGCCGTGGTTGCATTCGAGCAGGGCGATGCGGGCCAGACGCGGATAAGCGGCGTGGAGGCATCGCGCGACATGGTTCTGCATGAGTTTGCCACCAAGCACAGCCTGCGTCCTGTCGGCATCTCGTTCTTCCGTGCCACCTGGAACGAGTCGGTCGATGAGGTCTACCGGGATATCCTGAACCTGCCGCCGCCCAGCTTCGGGTCCATGCCCAAGCCCCACAAAAACATTGGCCCCGACGGCCGAAAGATTAGCGCCTATGAGAACTATTAATTTACATTGTTGTGGAACTAGAGTTAATAGTTTGTTGTTTTTGTGGCTAAATGAGGCTTGCCATTAATCTCGTAGCCAGGCGAGCGCTAGTACGCTGCCTGTCCGAGAAGAAGCAAGTCGCGCGACAGCAGTGATTTCTTTCACATGAATCCGGAACTTGCAGCTCCATGTTGATCGACCCAACGATATCTGTAGCACCGATGCTATTTTGCATTGAGGGGTTTATCTGACCCCAGTTCAGCAGATACGCCTGCTGTTCCTGTCAATGCAAGCCAGAAAAACGGCAGGCACCCCTGATCCTTTGGAGATTGCGAATGCCTACCAGCTTAACCAAATGAGGGAGCTATATTGACCAATCGCGGCCATTAAAAGAGGCAATTTATACCCAATTTTTTCTCTTAGTGTGCAAGTCACGCTTCCCTTTTCAGCTCTCTTTGCTTGAAGCACCGTTTCTTTTTTCTTTCGTTATTAGCACTTGCAATTTATTCACTTCTATTTGTTCTTCTGTCTGCTGAATTCCCCAGACCAAGGCCCGGCAATAAGGCAGGACGTTTCTGGTTTTCTCTTTTTCTACATTCACCGAATCTATTTCGATACTTTTTTCTATAGAGCCAAGCTTCAGTAATCATGCCCGGGCTTACAAGCTACTTTCCGAGCGGCGACGAGTACGTCACAGAGGACGCCCTCAAGAACCTGCGCAACTACCGGTACCGCGCCGTCGACAAGTCGTTTCTGACAAAGTACCTCTACCGGCACTACTGGGAGTGGGCCGTCACCCTGTTCCCCCGCTGGATGGCGTAAGTATATCATGCCCGTGTGCGCAAACTATGAAAGGTGCCTCTACACGACTGTCCGCTCAATTACAGCGGCCTGCACTGTATTGGTGTGCCAGTCTGCATGTGGGAAGCTAACGACAATGTGCTTCTGCTCTTGCTTTATGCTCGTTTAAATATGTCTTGTCCATTTCAGAAGTGACCTCCTTTAATGCAGCGCAACAATTTGTGCAGGATGCATTCCGAATATCTCTATCTGTACATGTGTGCAATTCCTTTATTTCTATTGCACCCCCACTGCTGCGGCCTAGTACCAGGGCAGATGAATGGAAGCTACAGAAGTGACTCTGGACGAACTTTGTTATACATGTATTTGGCTAATTGCACTATTTCCAATCCCCAAACCACTCTGTTATAGGCCAAACCTGATCACCCTGACCGGCCTGAGCTTCGAGATATTTGATGTTCTCCTCGTGCTGCTGATTATGCCTGATCTCGAGGGCCCCGGCCCCGCATGGCTGTACTTTGCCTTTGGAATTGGCATGTGGCTCTATTCGACTTTTGACAACGTTGACGGAAAGCAGGCCAGACGCACCGGCACATCGAGCCCCCTCGGTGAGCTCTTTGACCACGGATGCGATGCCCTCAACTGCACCATTGCCGGAATCGTCGAGGCTTCTGCATTTGCCTGCGGCATCTCGTGGCAGACAGTCGCTATCGTATTCTTTACCACAATGACCTTCTTCTTCTCGACCTGGGAGGAGTACCACACGGGTGTGCTCTATCTTGGCTATGTCAACGGCCCGACCGAAATTCTGACGCTTGCTGTCCTTGCCTGCTTTGCCTCGGGTATCTGGGGTCCGGCCATCTGGCACGTTCCTGCATCGCAAGGCCTGCCTCTGATTGGTCGGCTGTTCCCCGAGACTTGGGAGCTGATGGACGCGCTTCTGATGATTACTGCGATTGCAATGCTGTTCGGGCACTGCCTGGTCTGCTGCGTCAACGTGTATGCCGCGTGCAAGGAGCAGAACCGGAACTTCTTTGCAACCCTGCCCCAGCTTATCCAGTACGCCGTGTTTGCCGGAAGCTGCTACATCTGGCTTAGCAACACAACCACCATCTTTGTCAACAACCACCTGGTCCTGTTCATGATAACCGCCGGCACTGCCTTTGGACGCATTGTGGTAAGTAGAGAGACGTTGGAGAATGGCTGATGTTGCAGCGATGTATTTACTAACTTTTTGAACTTATTCTGCGTCGGCCACCCTTTCTGTAGAGCAAGATCATTCTGGCGCACCTTACCGAGATGGCGTTCCCCAGCTACACGGTGCAGATGGTTCCCCTTGTTCTGGGCGCTGTATTTGCACGTCTGGGCTGGTTCACTCCATCGACTGAGCTGATATTCTTGGTCATCTCGTTCCTGTTTGTTGTCGTTGCCTACTTCCACTGGGCGCTGGTCGTCATTGAGCGTTTCTGCGAGTTCCTGGGCATCAACTGCCTTACTATTACACCACGTAAGCAACGCACAAAGACAGAGTAGATTCTAAATCTACCCACGTGCTATGAATTTGGATGCTTTAGAGACTGTACAATCGTGTCAGCGCATACATCTATACACCGCGGTCTCCCAATTTTTCGCTGGAATTGCTGGACACACTCTGCTCTCAGCTGCGATGCCTCTACATCTTACCTTTGTATATATGCCACTCGCCATGTCGGCTCATAGAGAAAGATGATATGGGCGACTTTGAAGACCTGTCCGCTTGGAACCATCTATATCCTGCGCACCTCTGTACTGATGACGATGTTGCCGGTGCTGACAGCGACATCCTTTCAAAGCGATTCCAGCACTATCCTTAACATTATATGCCATATCCAGGATTATCATCCGGGCGCGCTGATACGCTGCTACTTGACAGACTATCTGGCTCCCTGTGTGCTTTGTTATTCTCTTCCAGAAAGCCCCTACCACAAACAAAGCTAGCACGCTGGCTGGAATGCGCCGGCTGAGCCATCTATTTCTACCGCCCGGTCCTAGTGCGGGACGTGTTATCCGGCGGCGCGTTTAATTTATATCAGTTTAGCACCATCTGTCTGCCATTCAACCCAGACGGTTTTCTATTAATACCCCTCAAATATATAAGCATCTATGCCTTTCTCTCCTCTCGTATGACATGCGCATAAAGATCCTATACTAATATGAACGCACCATTGCATTGCATAACATATAGAGCCCGATATCGAGCGCCCCGAGCCCGCGTCGTCGTCGTAACTCTACTAATTCCTCTTTTGTACTGCGGCATAAGAGCTGGTTCATTTGTCGCTTTCGTTTCTAAAAAAAAAATCATTTTTTAAATCTCAACTTTAGTCTAAAATTCAGACATCTTATTACATCTAAACCTGTTGAAACTGTTAATATGAAGCGGAACTCTGCAAAAACTTTAGTGTGTCATTTTAGCGAGCCCAATCTTGTGCTCCTTGATGTTGTAGACCGTGTAGTGCGACTGCAGGAACGGAATACCAAGCACCCAGAGGTACTCACTTACTGGCATCCACTGGACTTCACAGACCCCGCTTGATTCGTCGTGATAGATGTACTCACTCGGCGACATTGAAAAGTTCTTGCCGCCGAGAACGAATTTGAATGGCTTTAGACTAGGCACGACCGAGCAAGGTATTTCACCTGATAGCACATTGGCGCCGATGCGCGTGCTCATCGCGGCAAGCGTAAATGCATCGCCATAGAGCAGCGAGCTGCCGGTATCAAGCAACGCCTTGCGACTGGCACGTGCCTTCTCTTGCGGTGTTAGTGTTCCACTCAAGCTGTTGACCTTGTCTGCACCATACAGATAGTTGGTAGGCTCGTCTCCGTAATAGATGCCCTCCATTGTGGTCGCCCAGAAGTAGTTCCCGTACACGTCGATCCATTGCAGCTTGTCTTTGTACGACTTGTCGTACGAGCCGAAGGTAATCTCGCCGTTGGACTTCTCACTACTGCGGAACAACTTGACTCCAAACAGTGGCTCGCGCAGGATGTTCTCATCTACCATCGTATCAACTGGAGCCCTGACACCGCCCTCCGACCCACCGGTAAACCCGAGACCGAACAGCCCATCGAACTGACTGCGCGGCAGCTCAAATGTCCGATCCTCGAGATTGGTCACGGCAAAAGACTGGTTTCTCAGCATTACCGAGCTCGATACTTTGACGGTATCCTGTCCGACATCACCGGCAATAAACCCGGTACCGTATTGAATCTGAATCTTCTTGCCAGTGTTCATAAACGATCCCGACTGACTCGTGTTGAACCTGCGATGCTCTACGCAGGCCGAAGACTTGCATGCATCGCCTGGAACCCATATGTTTGAAGATCCGGTATCAAAGACAACGGAGAACTTTTGAGGCGGGTTGCCTATGTCAATGTATCCGTAGTAGTAATAGTCGCGAACATTGGTAAGCATTGCGGAAGATACGTCAGACGATGGTGGCTTTTCGGCAAAGCTTTTCATTCTGCGACTACGCTCCATTCGCTCGCGACGCTTAGACTCGGGATCCAAGCCGTCCTTGAGGAAAAGCGGAACCCGGAATGATCCCTCGGCGTCGCTAGCAAAGGATGCGTGGACCTTGACGCCCTCCTGGTCATAGATTGTCGGTCCATCTAAGCCAATTCCAGACGGCGCATCGTCTATCCCTATCACTGCGCCAATCGCAACCTTTGAAATTGCAACGAGTCCAATAAGTATAATCCGCATTGTGTATGACGACGAGATATCCTAGAGTCTTATTTGACCGCTCAGTTTTTCTTGGTACCGGTGTGTATCCGACAGTAAAAAAGGCGACAAGTATCAGCGGAATAATAGCGAGGTACCGAAGCTGAAGTTGGCTGTAAAACTTTTTATTTGTGGCTAAACATGTACAGGTAGTTCCTTTAAGAGGGGAGCAACGCAGATCTGTATGTATTAGCTGAGCCAGAGATGTGTAGAAAGTATATACAGTATAAAAATGTGTAACTGAAACAGAATACATGTGGAAGCATAGCAGCTGTGGATTGGCCAAATGCAGTTCTGAGCTACTAGGGAGCATTTGCACTGCCACGCGTTCTGCGAGGTGCCAATATGCTTATATTTTAGAGTAAAGCCGCGTTGATACGCCCTCTTGCTCTATTGCTACCCATGCTGCGCATAGAAAATATACCCTTTTAACATCTCCAGATTCAATATTGCACAACCTCCGCAACCTTCTTGCTTTATGTTTTCTCACCCTCGATTTATATTAGATTAATACTGAGCTGAACGTTTTTTTTGCATGTGGAGAGGTGGTACTGAAAAATAATTTTTGTGTATTGTCGGGAAATTGATGTGTGCAAACAGAGAGTAAAGTTAGAAATGCTTAAGAGGCATGTTGATGGGTGCCAGGCCGACCTTCTTGTCCTTCATGTCAAAGACGGCATAGTATGCTCTCAAGAACGAGTCGCCCAAGACCCAGAAGGGGCTGTCATAGGAAGGGACCCATGCTGAGCTACAAGTCTTCTTTTCGTGGTCGCGGTAGATATAGTGCTCGGGCGCAATCTCAAACTTGAATCCGCCCAGTGATATCCAGACCGACTTGAGGTCCTGCAAATGTGCGCAGGACATGTCGCCAGTGCGGAAGTCGGCGCCAATGATCCGGCTGATAAGCTGGATTGTGTTTGGATCGCCGAGCAAGAACGATGTGCCAGTGTCCATGATTGCCGAGGTTTCGGGACTGGGATCGCCGCCTGTCGGAATGAGTTTCTTGATCTTTGGCGAAGAGTCGGTTGGCGGGTGTCTCCGGCGATACTCGAGGTTCATTTCGTCGTCGCCCTCCTTGGCCTTGCTCTTGGCCTTTAGGCGAGCCTTTTCGGCTGCTTCTATCTCTCGTCCGTGCTGGATGGTCTGTATGGGCTGGTGCGGATCGCTGGTCGTGTTTGAGGAAAGGAGAATGTCAAGTGGGAGGTTTCCCAGGTCGTGGTCTTTGCTGAGCGATAGGAGGTTAAACTTGCTGTCGCCATACCACAGTCCCTCCATGCTGACCTGCCAGTACTTTGCGCGAATAACACGCATCCAGCGGAGTTCGCCCTTGTAGTGCATCTCGTTATAGCCGCCTAGAAGTAGTTCGCCAAAGGACCGATGTCCCTGCGAAAGCGCAAATGCAAACACGGGCTCGTCCACGAGCGCCTCCTCAATCAGCTTGACCATTGGCGGCACTAGTCCTCCTGACGCGAGCGACTTGAACGCAAGTCCAAAAAGCCCATCAAACTCGGTATCGGGGAGCTCGAATACTTCGTCTTCGCTGGTAGTCTCGGCGAACGGCTGGTCCTTGATGGTAATGCCGCCGACCTTGACTGTGTCCTGGCTGGTAAACCCTCGAACCTCGCCAGTGCCATACTGGATGGCGAACTGGCCGTTGAGCGGCTGATACGTTGACGAGAGATCATGGTCGTAGCGGTTGTGCTGCAGACAGGCCTTGGAGGTACACCGAACACCAGGAATCCACATGTTTGCCGAGCCGGTGTCAAAGGTCACCGTGAAGTTCTGCCCCGGGGTGCCGACCGAAATTACGCCGTAGTAGTATGTGTCGGTGGCATCGGTAAGACGGACCTGTCCAAAGTCAGGCTCTACGTCGTGTGTGTCTTCATCGAAATCGACATCTGGAGCCAGCTGCATCATTGCCTTGCCGTTCTCTATCTTTGTGCGCGCGTTACGGCGAGCAACAAGTATGTTGTTGTTGCGATTGAACGACCGCTGCAGCGGGATACTCACAACCCGTCCAGTCTTGGTGGTTTCGGCCAAAGCTGTCGTGGCTGAGATCGACAAAACACAGAGTGCAAGTGGAAGCAATAGCGACATTCTAACCGTTCTTTTGGTGTCGTCACCAAGTCTGAAGCCGCCAAACATTGCAGAAATATTAGAAATATAAGAATGGTGTAAAACGGTGGATAGATGTTCTTGGAACTTTTTGGCAATATACGAAGTGAAAAAGGAAGTGTGGTTCATTAAAAGTTAAAGGCGACGTGAAGAGGAGAGTCTACTTGGGCGTGGAGAAGAAAGCACTAAGAATGTGTAAAAGAATGCAACCAGCAGCCTTCAAGCGCTACGACTACAGATTAACAGCCCAGCGAATGAATAGAGAGAACGCGGTCTGCTTATATTAAAGACCGAGAATGCAAAACGGCTGAAAATGTGGAGATGTAAGAAACAAAAAAGTTTGCCAGGCTTGGTTCCATACGGGGAGAAATGTGCTGCCTTTAAGCTGACCGTCGCGTCTCTCCCATCCAAAAGGTAAGTACATTCTCCGTTGCTATTCTACTGCATTCAGAGATTACTTCTTTGTCCATCTAATCGTCCCTGTTCTCTGGGGGTGGGACTTTTACACTTCCACTGCGTCAATGCTCGGGTAGTAAGCAGTAGTGGTGTTTGTAGAATCTCGCTTCGAGCAAATCTGGTGGTTATCCAACACAAACAATGTCGTCACTGTATTTGCCGAAGCGACTCTTGGTGAAGTAAACAATAGAAATGAGACAAACAAAAAGATTAGTTGACACTGGCAATTCTACGCGCTCTCGCCTTCTCCATGGCCATGTCAGCGGCCTTCTTCATTCTGGCGACAAAATCAGACTTTGCGGAACCGATCTCCTTAATCTGCTCGTTTGTGGGGACCTTGAGGTTCTTGCGGGCATAGCGATGGGCGTCCAGCGTACGGACGACGCGCGACTGGGGAGCCAGCAGCGACGAGGTAATGAACATGTAGAGCACAGCGCACCACGACGTGTGGTATGCCAGGTCGTCGTAGTACTCGGGGGCAATGCGCTTGATCTCGGGCAGCTTGGTCCAGGGAACAAGCGGGAAGTCGTGGTGCTCGTTGTGGTAGCCAATGTTAAGCCAGAAGATGTTGCCGCTGCCGTAGTACGAGTATGTCTCCTGACCATCGCGGAATGTGTAGTGCTCCTGGATGAAATGCGCAGCTCCCGGGTGAAGGCCGAAACCGAGAAGGACCGAGATGACCAGGTAGATGACACCGCGCAGGCCACAGAACTTGTAGATGACGACGTCGCAGGCAATCGACCACGCCCAGTTGTACAGCTCCCAGCGAGACAGCTGCTTCTGCTGGGCCAGGCCGCGGCCAATGTACATGACGCCGTAGATAATCAGCCAGAGGAACTTTTTGATCGGGTCGTTGCCGATAAGACGCAGCTCCCACTCGAGGGGCAGGTCGGGATCGTAGCCGTAGACACCCTGGTATGTGTGGTGCTCGAGATGGTAGCGACGGAACGACTGGGCCAGGGGGACAAGCAGCGGAATGTTGGCAACGTTACCCACCCAGCGGTTCTGCAGCGTTGTGGCTGCGCAGAGATTATGTGTGAACTCGTGGAAGATAATGCCGATTTGAGTCGAGAATGAGCCACCGACAGTGTACGCCACCAGAGCCATGGTCCAGTTCCAGTCGGTCAGGACGCGGCCAAAGAGGTACGCCAGACCCATCTGGACGCACACGGTTGTCAGCGTAATCCAGACGGTGTTCGTGTCGTAGCCGTAGAGATCGGCAATCTCGGGATGGTCGTTGAGGATCTGCTGCTTGCGCTTCCAGTGCGGCTCGTCGTATAGATCAAAGCGGGGCTGCTCCTCGAGGCCAGGCACCGACCGCTTCCAAAACCCGAGATACTCTGGAAACCGCATGTCGAACCGCTCGTCCTTGTGGACTGCCTCCACTTCATCTGCTGTTATCGGATCGCGGGACGGCATTTCTTTTTCCGCTGTATCAAATGGAGGGCGGCTACACGCTGAATGGTTTTGCATAAGTCTTGGCTTTTAGTCATATGTCAAGCGGGTTTCTCTTAAGAATATGTGCGCACACATGCGCTTGCAAATGGGACAACGAAGGGAGCAGTAATGCGCCAAAGGAGCAAGGAAACGAGACGACCCTTATTTTGTGTTTGTTACGGCTAACGAGGCTAGCAGGCCATGAGAAAGAGAGGTGAGCCTTTGCGGCGCAGGTAGGCGTGGTGACCACGCATAGCGAGCTTTGACTATCTGCAGACCTCGCACACGTTTGTACGCACACGCTCAAGCAGCAAGAATGAAACTTGCATTCAGAATTCAAACGACAAAAAAAGGAGGAAGAGTAAGAGGATACACCTGGACCAGCTTGCTCTACTGTCTTTCTGCACGTCTACAATAGACTCAAACTTACTTTTTTGCAATAAGGGTAGGAGTAGAAGAAAGGTCCGTATTAGAAGAGTATAACAAGGGGAGCGAGCAAAACGAGTAATAAAAGGAAGAAAGGCGGCTGTCAGCCCAACGGGAATAATAGGAGCGATAAAAAAAGTGTACCAATTTTATATTAGAAAATCGAACGAAAGAAAGAGTCGAGTGCCCAGAACTCTTCCCTGGCAAAATGTCAACAATTGTTGGTGGACTTTTTTGCTGGTCTCGATTTCGAATTTTTTTTGGGGGAGGAGGACAAGATGGCAAGGCAAAAAGGAACAGAAAATAAGTGTACGCTCGCGGAGAAGATCCTCTCTCCACACCAGACTGGAATCACCCGCCGTACATTTTGCACGCACTTTCCACTTTCGAGGCCTTCGAGGAAAGTTCGGCTTTTTTGTCCCTGGGCGCCGGGCACACTCTGGGAAAGCGGAGCCGGCCTATCCAGTTTCGCATCTTTGTCGGATGATCTCGCAACGGAAGGCAGCATTAGCGGCGGTGGCAGCGAGTAGGATAGCGGATGGCATGACAAAGCGCAAGCTTGATTTCTTTTTTGTCGCTTGTTCACCTGCAGCTGCAAATCCATGCGCCTTCTTGCTCGGCGACAATCAAATGCACGGCCTGAGGTGGTCCGCCTAATCGTCTAGCGGTCTGCGTACTAATTCAGCAATCTGATAACAAGCGCAGTGGGGGGTGGGTTACTTTGTCGCCAGCAGTGCGGCCAGCCAGCCGGTGCCGCCGGCGGTGATGGCTGCCAGGTAGAACCCAGCAAACCACGCAATCTGGTACAGGTATCGCGGCGAAAACACCGACCAGATAAACAGATGCGTCCGCATCAGCGTTACGACGACGCTGAGCATCAGTATCGTCGCTGCCTGCCACAGGTGCGCCGCAACGACCAACCCCAGCAGCCGCTGCATACAGCCAGTTTTTGCGCCCGTCGAAGCATCTGCCGCGGCAGACAGCGCCAGGGTTGCAAAGCCAGCCGCCGCCCACCACAGCGGCCCGGCCCAGTTGGCTGTAAACAGCAACACGCCGACCAGTCCCTCGTTGTACCGTGACACGCCGGCATACGCGTTGCTGAGATCAAGGGACGCGAGCGAGTTTGAGTTGCCCAGCACAAAGAACGACGCATGGATGATGCAAAGAAGCACCAGTGCTTTCGACGGCCGCAGCGCCGACAAGCGCCATCCGTTCGAGTATGCCTCCGCCGGACTGGGCTCTATTGTCTGCGCAGCGACAGACCCACTGCGGCCGAAGCCTGCTCTGGGCAAAAGCTGCGGGAAGAACAGCGCAAACATTGCTGCGAAAATGGCGAAAACCGGGACGTTGTGCGGGCGGGCGAGTAGCGTAAGAAGCGGAAGGAGACCAACCAGGCCCTCGAGCGCTGCAGTGACCAGAACCGCGTCGTCGGAGCTCCCGGATCTGCGACGCAGCCACGCGCAGCCGGTTCCCAGGAGAAGTGCTGCAAAGGTCAGCAGATAGACGAACCGCGCAATGTCTGCCAGCTCCGACGGCGTGAACCACCGCACGACCGACCAGGCGGGCTTGCTGAAGCCGACGACCTGCCACCCGCCATTCCGTTCCATCTGGTAGACCAGCGCGTTCGCCAGGGCAGTGCTCAGGACGCCGCGGAATATGCGCTGGCCGTATGCTAGCCGGCGGCGGTATCTGCCGCGACCGGCGTGGATTGAGGGCGTGCCTGACTTGGAGCGCCGCATTGATTCGGCGCTCGCTGCCGATCTGTGTATCCAGCTGGCGCATACGCCAAAGAGCGCAAAGGTCGCCAGAACCATGAACCACATCAGCCTGTTGTAGGAAGAGTTGAGGTAGTAGCGGATGTCAATCTCGCCAGGCCAGTTCTGGCCCGTCTGGTTCCACGCCCGAGCGATCCGGAACAGGCACATCTGGAAGAACGTTCTGACGAAGCCGCTCGAGTGTCTGCTGGTAAGCATCCGGAGGAAGAACATCGTCTGCACCCAGTGGTACCAGAACTGGTGCTCCTCCTCTATCAGGCTGCTCGAGTTCAGCGATATCACGTATGTCACGAGAAGGGCAATTGCCGGTACAGATATGGTGATGCGCTTGGTCTTGAAGTTCGCAATGCCGCAGCTCGAGGCCTGGTACAGCGCGACAAGAAGCATTGTGCTGACGCAGAACAGTGCGATTCCAATGGTCATTGCATTCAGGTCGTATCCGCTGAATGTACGCGACAGGTGGGCGTTGGCATGCCCCATGAAGCTGTAGTACTCTCCCTCAGCAACAGCAGCAGCAGCAGCAGTCTCGGCCGCGCTGCCATACTTTGCTTTGGCAAACCGCCTGTGGGCGGTCAGCGCGCGGATGTACTCGCATCTGAGAACCATGCTGACCGGGTCGTGCTCCGAGTCACAGTCTGGCATTACATCCCCGGCAGCCTCCTTGCTAACATCGATGCTGCTGACATCGGGGTCGTTTGCCTGCACAACGCCGTATATCTGGTGCGCGGCAATCTGCAGCAGTCTCATTCTCTCCTTGTCGGTGTACCCGTTGATAAGCTCTGGCAGCGGCAGACCCAGGTTGTTCTTGGGCACCGGCACGCCGAACAGCAGCGCCAGCGTCGGCACAAGGTTAATCTGCGGCACCACGTTGGTCAGCAGCGCAGAAAGCGCGTTCTTTCCCTTGTCTGCAATCGGCTGTCCGCGGATGCCCTGGCCCATGAACACAAACACGGTCGACGTCTCCAGATGCGAGTTTCCGCCGTGGTTTCCAATCTCGTTCATCGCATGGTCCCCCAGAAGCACAAATAGCGTCGGTTTGGCGCTGCTGTCTGCGCCCATTCGCTTTGTGTCCTGCTCGGCGACGATTTCGAGAATGTCCTGAACCACCTGGTCCATCTCCTTCTGCTTTGGCCGCATCAGCGGACTGTTAGGACCGGCCAGGTGGCCAATGTGGTCGAGCCCAAGGTAGTGGAAGATGGTGACGTCCCAGCCATCCCGCTCGAGCTCCGGACGCACATTCCGGGTCACATTGTTGTCCACCTCGACCGTGTCGGTAACAAAAAACGACGACGTGCCATCCGTGCGGCTGAAGAGATCGGGAAACAGCCGCAGCCAGGTGTCGTCGCCAAACATATTGATCGTCTTGCCCTTGTTCTTCAGCTGCCACAGCAGGTTGTCCTGGAACTTTAGCGACGAGCTCGTGTCCGACTCGGCAATGTTCAGCACTGCGTCGAGAAAGTTGGGCACGGTTCCGGTCATCAGAGCCTTGATCCGAGGCATCGTCACGGTCGGCGCTAGCGCCTTCGCTGTATACCCGATCGCCCGACCCTCGCGCAATAGCCCCTGTGTGTACGCCATGGCAGAGTTGTTGCCAAAGACAAAGTCGTTTCGCAGAGCGTCGACCAGCATAACAACGAGTCTGTCGTACTGCGGTGCCGACAGCTCCTGCTGCGACCCACTAACGACGCTTTCTGGCTGGTCCTGGACGCTGGCAAACCCGGGGATGCTCCGCTTGTACGGGAAGAAGCCCTTGACAAAGAACCCGAGCCCAACCAGCTCGACCACCAGGACTGCAAGCAGCAGGGCTATGTGCAATCCTAACCGCATTGCAAGGACTGATTCTAAATGAGAAATAATAAATACTGTGTGTTTAAAAAATGACGGCAGAGAATGTTTATGCACGCTTTCTTTGCCCTAGCGCCGATAAAAGTGGCGCTTAAATCTAAAGTGCAGCTGCAGAACGCCGCGATCAAACGTGTTCCTGAAGCCCATGCGGCGGTTATATTCCCACTCGCGCTTGACAATGCGGAAAGCAATGTCCTCGTACGGCGGGCCGGCCGTAAACCGCAGCACCACGGTCTCCTCGTCCGCCGGGTCGTTCTCGACGCGGTACGTCGGAGCCACCGACTTGTCGATCAGATCCGGGTAGAATATGTTGAACTTGTACCCCTGCACGACCTTGGGCGGCGGGTTGTCCTTGTCGTAGTGCGTGCGGTTGTACTTGTTCCACTCGTACCCCGTGTGCACGCGGTTGAAGTAGCGCGGCTTCCGCGGCCGGTGCTTGTCCTGCCACGCGTACGATTTCGACGAGATGGCCGCCTCGACGCTGAAGATCGCCTCGCTCGGGTCGTGGCCCCTGCGCAGCTCAGCCTCGTACAGCTCGCGCGATATCCTGTCGTCCGCCGAAGACGCAATGTCGGCCGTCGCGGGGCTGCGGCCCGAGCCGGATGGCTGGCTGGCCCCGCTGAGGATTCTGCGCTGGAGCTCCTCGAACTTTTCGCGCTTGCGCCGCTCGACATCGCTGTTCCGCCCATACCCGCCCGACTCTGCCTCGCCGTGCGACCCAGACGCCCCACGGCTGCTGGCGCGCAGCCGGGCCTGGCGCAGTCGCTCGCCTCGGCGCTCAACGATATCCCGGTGCATCTCAACCAGCGTTACGCGGGACTTTTCGACATCCAGCTCGGCGCGCACATGCTCCCAGTAGTCCACGTCGACTGCGCCATCCTTGCCGCTTAACTTTGTCTGCACGTCGGTCTCGAGGTCGAGCAGCTCCGAAAGCGACTTTCCGCTAATAATGCCCCTGACGTCGCTGCCGACAGCATTGCCGCTTGGCTGAGCCCCAGTCGACATCTGCCGCAGGTGGGCCGAGCATACGACAAGCAGGTTTTCCCAGAACTCGACATTGCGCGCGTTGGTCTCGAGGGACAGGTACATCTCGGCATCGTGCACCAGTTCTTCGCATTCTCTGGTGGACAGCATATGGACCATCTGATCCGGCGCCTCGTCTGAATCCAGGCGAACCGAGGCAATCTCGGCGATCTCCTCATCACCCAGAGGCTCGTTCGCCAAGCGCAGGTTCATCGCCATTACGTCGACCGGCTTGGGTCTATGGTCCCGAATGCGTATTTCCGCACGCTTCTTCGCCTGGTTCAGATGGAACTCCTCCTCGCGCCGCTCCCAGTCGCCGAGCTTCTCCTGCTCCTGCTCACGCCTAACCCGCTTCATCTCCTCCTCGCGCTGAAGCTTCTCAACCTCGCGCTGCTCACGGCGCTTGCGCAGGTTCTCCAGCTCGCGCTCAGCCTCCTGCCGCCGCTCCCGCTCTGCACGCTCGCGCTCCTCGCGACTGAGCCCGCGCGCCTTGTCCTGCTCGACCTTCTTCTTCCACACAAACTTTTTGCTCAGCCCTGAGTCGTCATTCAGAGACGATTCGGTGAGCTTGTGGACATGGGCAGGTTCGTCTTCTGAGCCATTTGCGTCTTTGCGTTTGTGCTTTGACGATTTAGTGCTGCTACATTTGTCCTTGTGGCGGCGGTGTCTTTCGCGGTCTGGCGACTCGGATCTGCGACGAGATGATCGCCTGTTTCTATCGCGGCTACGGTCTCTACTAGATCTCTTCTCACTTCTTTCGTCCCGCGGCATATCTGTAAATATTTGTTGTTAGTGGAAAGGTGTATGCAAAACAACGGCGCAACGTGCAAGACACGATACATGATTTTTGTATTTTGGCATAGTAGTTTTATTGCCGCTGATAAGTCTATGGTTTATTGTAATGTAGTCACGTGTAATGTATGCATTTTTTCTGGCTTCTAATTGTGAACAATTGTACCATGTAATGGCAGATTGACTTGATTGCTGCACACGTTTTTATAATTTTAAAAAAAAAAAAATAAGACCATGGTCATTGACGCTAGCCATAGAATTAATTTTGTCTACATTGGATGCATAGATATTACAACTACCTGTAGAGTTATATTAAAAGCTCTAAAACCGATAAAATTACTTTTTTTAAAGATTCACTAATAGTTGGCCATAGCAGCAAAGGCATATAGTTTACATACCTTGCTGTTGTTATAATGAATTAAATTATAATTACAAAAAATAGAAGTTTGACTGCTTACATACAGAGCTTATATAAATTTTATGTAGAATCATTAATGCCTGCTATGTGCTAAAAACCCAAATGTAATCATTTGTGAAGGCCTAATTTACAAAAGTAATATTAATTGTTTAAAGCATTTAACTTCAATAAAAATTATCAGACTTTAGTCATTAGTAGAATCGTCAAATAAAATTATTGTCTTGTTAATTTATTTTTATTAAGCTTGAATATCAGTTTGCGCACATTTATAAAGTAGCTGTTGTAACTCCTATCAAAAATATATTATTCAAGCCATGAGCTTAAACAGCGCTCTATATCTCAAGTGTTACAAAAAAGGTTAACTAGCACACTACATACAACTTTATCTATAGCCGCAATATTCCTATGGATAGAAGAGATAGAGGCTGTCCTGATTTTGTCACAAAAATTTAGGATTCCAATTCAATACTACATTAACTACAAACTGCTACAATGATTGCATTTCCTAATCAACACACAACTCTGTACTTAGAGAACAGAATGGATATATGACTTATGTCTTTATTAATAATACTTTAAGGCAATTCCTTTTACTTAATCATTTTTGTATAGATTTACATTGTGATTACTATAATTATATATTAGAGGTCATCTTATACATATTGTATTATGAAGAAGTAAAGCTATCTTGGCTTGATTGAAGAATTATTTTTATGAAAACCCCAACACTTGTAAATATTATGTCAATAAATTTTTCAATGGTACCAAAGGTACTTGGAAAAGAGAAAGGAAAAATAAAAACCTATAACAAGCATAAAACAATTGTGGACTTAGCAATTTTGCTACAATTTATCTAATTGTATGTATAAAAAACAAACAGAAAATAAGATAATGAATACCTATATCACAATCAATGTTATTTAATACATATTTATTGATGTTCAGATTCGCACAGCAAAATGTAATATAAATTATCAAGTTTTTTCTGCAGTTCATGTAGATTTGTTGAACATCTCTTACACACATGCTGAATCATATTATTGGGGGTCATCTAATACCTTGTAATTTGGGAGCATATGCTTGATTGCTACTTATTCAAATAACCTTGACGCATTGCTACAGGGGGTCATCTAATACCTCATAATCTGAGAGCATTTGCCTAATTGCTACTTATTTAAATAATCTTGGCACATTGCTACAGATATAACATATTTATTTTGTTTTTATTATCCCATTTACTACCAATAATGTAATATATTCTTTGCATATTTATTTGGCCTATGAAACTGGGTCCCCCTGCAGTCAAGCAGCCATACTTAGGCCAAGAAGGGTGGAGTAGAGCTATACTCAAGAAATACAGTTAGACCTAGAGAAGAGCTGCATGAAAGGAATAAATCAAGTATAGAAGAGGGCTGAGGAAACACAAGAAGGCAATCTCCAAGCAGGTCCCCTCCTGCACACTCAGAATATACCAGTTAGCATCATGGTGTAAATATAAAAGCCCCTAATCTCTAAATGGCTGAAAGTGTGTCAACTGGCCAGATGATTTGGTATAACCTCCTAAATAAAGGGAAGCAAGTTTTGAATGCATCAAGCTCCATCTCAGCATTGTACATCAGTCCGAGATCAGAGCTTGATGGTGAGATGAGATAGAATGTCTATATGCTATCTCATCTCACAAGATATAAAAAGGAGGCTGCATGATGCATACCTCCAAATAGTTCTTCATTCCTTTTTCAATACAAAAAACTTGTCCTGTTACTTAGTACACTAACACAAGTCTTCCTTGATTTCCTTCAAGCAGATTAAAATAAATAGTAATTACAATTACTTATTATCATGGTTGTGCCCCAGCCATCTCACCACACCCACTCCTTGATGTCCCCAAGTTCAGCAAACCCTGCGCATCAGCGCCAGACTGGGCTTGTGTCTGCAACCTCAGTGTGGCTGATGATGTAGTTACTGATTGCACTGCCAATGGGCCCACCATCCAGATCCACCACATTGAGCTCTATCTGGTAGAGGTAGCTGCTGCGTTTGTATGTGGTTCCAAAGAATATGCACAGGGGTGCCCAGATCATGCCAGCACTGATGAGCAGGAGATGCATGTAGTATATCATCTTGAGCTGCAGCACCAGTCAGAGGGACTTGGCAAACATGCTGATGTGGCCAGGGTCCTCGTCGTTCCAGTAGAAGTGCATAATTATGTGAATTTGTGGTTATATAATAAAGGTTTGAGAACATGAGAAAAAAGATGTGGAAACTGTGGAGAAACAAGAAATATGTTATTTTAGTATGCAACTGGTATTAGTAAAGATCTAGACAGTCAATATTAGATAAACCAAGCGGAGCTGCACCCATTTCCACCAGCTTAAAACAATATAGCGATATAAACCTTGCTGTCTCATTCCTATAAGAAAACATTGATAGTCTTAACATGTTATTCTCTAACATTTTGTAACTGCGCAAAACCACTGATCTGATCACGGAAATGAAAATCAGATAATGTTTACTGTAAAAAGTGAAAATAAACATGAGCACTTGTCGAGTTTTCGATTGTTTTACCCCTTCTTTTGTCATCCATTTATTGTATATTTACTTGCATTCCATACATTTCTACCAATTTCAAAATGACTATCCCTCCTAACCCGCCCCCCTCGACACCCAAGGCAGACCCCGAGGCCCAAAAGAGAAAGCTGGCGAACATGTCTACAGACGCAACGCCTACAGGTGTCAGGGTACCTAACTATCAGAATTCGGCACAGAAACCAAAGAGACAGAGACCCGCACAGAACGATACCGAGGGTAAGTCTGACGCTGACAACCATGACTATTATCCCCTGCTTAAATATTGTCGACATGAGCAACAGTACTAATTTATTACGCTGAATTCTCATTTGGTTTGCACAACCCTTGTAGCTGACCCGTTACACTTGTCTCACCACAGCGGCTTTGCTGAGTCGCAGACAAGAGAATCCAGGACAACAAGCAGGTTCTCGGCAGGAAACATCGGCACGCCGACTATGGATTATGACAAGCGTGTCAAAACAGAAGCTCATTATTATGCAACGAACTATACAGAAAGGGACGTTGTCGGAGTTTTGGAGCCTGCACTACCTCACGATGCGCAGCAGAGGGAATATATTGAGGGTGTCTTATCGCACGTTGCGGGACGATTCGAGGAACTCGTCGATTCTACGCTTGATTCGAACACTTCTCCGGAAAGCAGTGATTTCAGTGCAGTGCGCTTTCTGACTGGCACTGGTTCTACAGCTGACGACAGCATGACGCTGCCGAATATTTCTAGCGAAAAGGATCTGTACAATGCGGTTCGGGGCATATTCCGATTTGTGGCAGATACCGTCTCCGAGCATTACGGTGCCAATGTCAATACCAGCGCCATCGCCATGCCAAGAAACCCACGCAAAATTGTTGCCTGCAACAAACAAGACTTTAAGCCAGCTGACTCAGACGACGCGACACGTATAGATATCGGCATCTATTCGGCTGATCTGACGAAGGGCGAGCTAAAAGATAAAATCGACTACTGCGACATGCTCCTCATCGTCGAAGCGAAAAAGTCAGACTGCTGCGACAATAAGGATGGTGTCAGGGTCGAAGCGCTGGAGCAGCTTTGCAGGTATACCCGGCAGATATACGAGAAGCAACCGTGGCGACGCTTTGCGTGGGGAATGACTGTGTGCGGCAGCAAGGTGCATGTTTACATCTTTGGCCGCGACCGCATATTCGAGTCGCCGATGATCGACCTACGTGCAAGTGATGACCGCAGCAAGCTGATAAGGCTGCTTGCTAGCTGGGCGTTCTGTCCGCGCAGTGTGTTCGGCTACGACAAAACCATCAGTCATATCGGTGCTTTGGATTGCTTTACGTTTTCTGTCGATGGCTTAGACGAGCTTATCTATGCACCAAGTACGATCCGCACGTCGGATAATCTGTTTGGGAGACACACGGTCTGCTACCACGCGAGAGCCGTGCCGAGTAACGCTGTACACGAGTTCACAAAAAGCGATCTCCACCCTAAGCATTTGGATCTGTTTGTTAAGGATGCATGGGCATTCTCGGAACGCAGTCCAGGAGACGGCAGCAATGACGAGATCAGTTTTCTCAAAACCATCAATGAGACGTTCGCCGGCGACGAGGATATGGCAGGCAAGTATCCATTACTACGTGCCGGCTACGTAGTTGCATATACAAACGAAGGAGGCTGGGACTCGAGCATTACAGCGATCCCGGATGATACTGACTCGGCGTTCAAAACGGTCGGCCCTGACATCCTTGCCAAAACCCAGTACCGCAGGCACAAGCGCATCGTAATCGACGTGATTGCAGAGCGGCTGTATGACGTCAATTCGGTCGACGAGCTGATCGTGGTTCTGGCTGACGCGATGTACGCACATAGTCGGATCTTCAGAGAATGCGGTATCTTGCAGCGCGACATATCGTCGAACAACATCATGTTTACGCGTGGGAAGGGCACGATTACAGGGATGCTCATTGATTTTGACTGTGCGGCGAAAGCTGATGGCATAGCCAAAGGTGGCCCAATACAGACAGGGACCGGCCCTTTCATGAGCATTAACAACCTTCGCAACAGCACTGTTCAACGCTCACCACTCGACGACTGGGAGTCTTTTCTTTATCTGATCTGCTGGATGGCCACGTTTGGCGTCATGACTGAGCATCGCAAAGCATTCAGGGATAATAAGGGTCGTGGTATGAAAGGGTATCAGACTTCTGATATACCGATCTGTTCCTGGGACGGGCCATTCAGTTCCGCTGCTGATTCTAAAGAGATGGCTATGCAAGCGAGCAAGTTTGAATCGCGGGTTACCGACTGCTTTATGCAGCACCCGGGCTACGAGTACTTGGCAAACCTGGCTACCGAGCTTCAGGAACTCATATTCGACAACCCCAAAATGTCAGACATTGGTGTGGGGATGTCAGTAATCGGTCGAGTATTGAGAAGATATCAATCTCAAGGGTC